>JABXWE010057218.1:0-12978 GCA_014611495.1 Limonius californicus | reverse complement strand
TGTAAAGAAAAAAGTGATGCGCCACTGGCAAGAATAAAAAATTATGTTGTACAGCAGAAAATGCCTTTTGATGCATAGAAGATGTGTACTACGTTTCACAAAAATATCTAGGGTCATACCAAAGTTATCATAAAAAAAAGATTTTTTTCTTAAAACTTTAACACCCTGTAGTTCAAAAGTTAAGCACTTTAGGACATATGTTCATATGAAGTTTTTTTCTCAAAATGGACCCAAGAATAACCTCCTTAAATATTAGCATGTTATTAAGAAACACCCTGTATAACATAATATAGCTGTACATAAACAAAAAGAAGATTAAATAGTTAAACATTACCACTGTCTACGGTCTTTTCATGGTTCATGGTAACCGTCAATAATAGCTAATTTTTTTAATTTTATTTTTTTAATTATACTTGTAGTATGTTTCATGGTCAATTCTATGACGCAATTACAATACAAAATAATTATCTGATACAAAGAAAAATTTCAACTCTTTCTTATTTTGTGCAAAACATAATGTTTCTACCGAGGTTTCCATATCTAATTTAATAAGTTCTACTGTGATATTATCTATTCGAGCTGCTTTACCAATCTTCATTTGTTTTATTGCTCCTTTTATTTCTTCTTTACTGAACTCGTCATCACTAATGCTCAGCGTTCCTTTTCTTACTTCAAAGTTTACATTGTCAATATCTAGTGTTTCTTCTCTATATATCTCTATAAAGTATTCCATCCATCTTATTTTCATCTCTTCCTTTGTTTTATATACCTCGTCATGTATTCCTTTTAACATTCTTGATTTCTTTGGTTTATTTCCAATTAGTTTCCGTGTTATGTCGTACAGTGTTTTATTGTCGTGTTTTCTGGCTGCTTCTTCTGCTATTTGTGCTGATTTGTCTTTATTTTTCTGTATGTACTTTATTTGGAGCTGTTGCTTTCTATCATTTTCGTTTGTATTTAGTATCTTCGCCGTTTTATTTCTTGTTTCATCGATTATTTTGCTTGTGTCTATTGACAACCAAACTTTATCCTTCCTTCTCTTTTTCCCAATAGTATTTGTTGCTGGTTTAATTATTGCTTGTTAATAAGTTTGCCATATTTGTTCTACGTCTTTTCTTTCTGCTTCTTCTGTGTTTCCTATTTTGACTCTTAATTTTCTCTGGGTAGTTCTGTAATCTTTGTGTGCGAAATTTATCCCTTCTCTCTTCGGCCTTTATATCTGCTTTCAAGCTAACTTTAAGCTTTGCTCTGACTAGTTCATGATCCGAACCAATGTCAGCGCCCCTCATAGATCTAACGTCTTGGTGCGAATTTCTCCATTGTCTTTCTATCATGATATGATCAATTTAATTTTCCACGCGCTTATCTGGAGCTGTCCATGTTTCCTTGTAGATGATTATATGTTTAAATATTGTCCCATCAATCATGAGATTATTTAGTACACAGAATTCTGTTAACCTCTCTCCGTTATTGTTCATATTACCTAAGCCATGTTTTTCCATTATTACACCTACTACTATTTTTATGTGACGTTTATATTTTGTACTAATCGTCTGCATTACAGACTGAGCTTGATCGTAGAAATGGTTTTTTTATATCACATTAATCGCCCTGAAGTACCTTCCCATTCTATTAGTGACTTCCGGGTATTTTTGTCTATTATTATTGCTACTACCTTTTCCCTTTTTCGTTTATGATTCCTGTATAAATTATGGTATTTCCGCTTGCTAGTCTTAGCTCTCATTGACCATTCCATCTAGCCTAGCAAATTGCCATGATTTTGATTTCATATGTTTCCATTTCTCTAGCTATTTGTTTCGCCTTACTTATGTCCGCTATTGTTCTTACATTCCACGTTTCAATGTAAAGTCTTATTCTACTATCTACTTCTGCCTTACTGCTGTTTATACGGTTTATATATATGCCTTTTCTTTTTCTTATGTTTATTCTTATTGTCAGTGCCCATTTTGTGATTTTTATCATAAACTTTAATTTCATGTCCGTACTCAGATATCTTGAATACGTCGCGATCCTCATCTGTTGTATCCTCCTCCAAATCTTTACTTATGCGTTTTCTTGAGTTATTGCCAATGTTACTTTTTCGTCTCCTTTTTCCAAAGGGGACCGTTCGCCTATGGTTCTTCCTTTTTTTTTCCAGTTGTTTTTCGGTACTTTTGTCATAAAGTATTTCACCTGCTTCGTGCTTGGTTATTTGCTCTACTGTAAGCGTCCCTGTTTATTATCAGTTTATTGTATGTGAGGTTAGCCTTATACCCTTTCTCTCTTGCAGTTCTCATGTGAGGCAACAGGATTTTCCTTTGTTCCTGTACTTCTTTTGTGAAGTCATCCGCGATCGATATACTTTTCCCCCTAAGATTCTTTGTTGCTCTTAAAATTTCAAACTTTTTATTTAGTGCTAGTATTTATCAGCACAGGTCCGATTTTAATGTTCGGCGTCTATTAGCCCTATCATATATAAATTAATACCTCAAATGTAAAGTTATTCATTTTCGTTTTTGAGTAACAATAAACAGCAATTAGAAACTGTCAAGAATCTGAATTTTATTGATTGAGGTCTACCAGATCTTCTCACAGAAATTTTAATAATTCATCGAGTTAAAACATAGCTTACATATTTTACATTTTGACAGGCGAAGAGTGATCCTATGACAAAATTGTACAGATAAAAAATAGTTGTAGCTAATTTTTCTATTAAATACACTGTATTAAAATAGGGGTACACACAGAAAAGTTTGGGGGTGAAAACAATCCCTTTGGAAAACCCCTTCTAGAGTTTGTGTTTTTCAAATTCGGCACAAATAAATTAAGGTCTTACTTACCTGTAACTTTGTATCGAATTTGGTGATAATATCCGTATTAGCTACAGAAATTTCAACAAAAACTAATTTTTTTGAAGACTTTGAAGGCTGTAGCTCTGTGTAGCTCTTCGTCCTATGTTTATCTAGACTTTTGGAGTTATTTTGCTTATAATTCCGGAAGCATTCTGAAGCATTCTGTATACAAATCATTGAATCATACAGAGACAACAAACTTTAGACCCCTACAATCTTCTAGTGATGACAAATTTTAAAATGTAATAATACACTGGGTGTTCCACTTAGGTTGTCGTGACCGTCTGCATGTCTGAATATACAGTACCAGACCTTTTCTTAATAGAATTTTTCAATATTTTGAATAATAATGAAGACATAAAAGACTCCTGCACCAAATAAACACCCTGTATATGATTTTTAAAATGCGCGGAGAAGGCCTAGATAGACCTAAAAGTTATCCAGTTAATGCTAGTATAAATTCACCTAAAACCTAAGTCAAATTACTAATGATAGGAATAAATATTTATTATTATGTATATTCTAATAATATTTTTAGAACAAAGAAGATGCAGATGAATGTTTGGCATCACCAGGAATCACACTTATGGGTCATACCTTAGACTGCCAATATGCTGTTACAAAAGATGAACTCAAAAACAAATCAAACGAAAAGAACGATAAAGGGTTCAAACAGAGAGATTCCAGAAATTTATATCTTGTAAAGGAAGGAGTTGTTTTAGCTGGGACCAAAGCAGCTGAAGGAGTTTCAGCAGCTGATATGGCAAAACGACTACAAATTGAGCAGTATAAAACTCAAATGTTGAAAAATCTGAATATGTTTGTTGCTAGAACGCGATTGATTGTCCACAATGTCCCTGCTAGTTGGAATGATGCTAAATTAAGAGCTCTGTTCACAAAATATGTCGGTTCAAAAGGAGCTGTCAAAGAAACCCGAATTATGAGAAATATGAGACTCGTCGATGGATGGGGTGTTGGAAAATCCAAGGAATTTGGGTTTGTAACTTTTACCACTCACGATGCAGCACTGGAAGCATTACGAGCTGTAAACAATAACCCCAACATATTTTCTGTTAATAAACGACCTATAGTTGCTTTTTCTATAGAAAACCGAGCCAAGCTTCAGGCAAGAGAAAAACGATTACAAAATTCAAAAATTAAGAATCCTAACTACAAAAATTATGATCCAAATGTGGCTAAACAGCAACAGAAACATAACGCCCAGAAAGGAACCAAGCGACCACTTGAAGCTGATACTGAAGAGGAAAGAAATAAATTTTCTGGTGTTGCAGCGACCCCTGGTAATAAGAAAATGCGAAGCCGGTTTAATTTACGTACTCAAGCCAAGATGCATCATGAAAATCTTAAGAAAGAAAAAAAGAAGAAGAAATTTGTGAAGAAAACTTTGCAGCAGAAACAGCAAGAATTCACAAAACAACCACGGCAAAAAATAAATAAAAAGAAACTAACCACCGGCGATAATTTCGCTAAATTAGTCAATGATTACAAGCAAAAGCTGATAAATGCCTCATCTTCTATTGCTACAAAGAAGAAGAAGTGGTTCGAGTAGTCAATTTCCATGATAAAAAGGAAAACATCTTGTTATTGTAAGGATTCAGCTGTGGACGCCTCGTAATGTTAAAGTAATATTACTTAGAAATAACATGTACTAATCTTGTAAGAATGTCTTCTCTAAGTAGTTTTATTCTTAACCTTAATTCATACGGACGGTAAAACCTGTATGAAACTGTGATCAAATGATACATTTTAATAAATAACAAAATAGATTTTGTGTTGTAATATTGCATGGTGCTTCCCTGAACTTTTTTCACAATATTGTATGAAATCTTCCCAAGCTGGTGTAATTGGATGCTATAATATTAAATGCTTATACTCTTAAAGAGTATGTAATTATATGCTTTTTTCTTCTGTAAAACAATTTTCATTAATGCAATGTTGAGTTTTTATACACAATAGGTGATTCATTGGATAGTAAGGGGATATTGCGGATCTCGGCCCCAGGGGGGGATAGCGATATAGGATTAGGAGGGGCCGCGGGAGGATTTCCAAAATTAAACAAAATCCCTTTTCAAGACATTTATTTCTGCGTTTTACAAAGTAAACAAAAATAAACATAACTTAAAATACTTACTAAAATTTTCAGTAAATGCAGGAGCTTAAACATTAATAACTATAAACATAAAAACAAGTTGCAACGTAAAAACATGGATGACATATATGTGCCTGTTCTTCAGAAACTAGTTTTCCGAATCTTTTTTTATACATGAATTCACACCCCCCCCCTCCCTCGGAACCGTTTTCGTATTACTTCAGAGGGGTGCAGGCATCCCTTACACACTAGCCATTCATACAACATGCACCCTAAACTTAACTACGTGAAATACGGTTGTCGCCTCAACCGGGGTTTGACCCCGTGGCAGTTTGAGCCACATTTCACTCTGAAGATACAAGCTGCAATGTCTTGTTAAACGTTAGTTTGTATGGGTTTACAAACAGCTAACAAGCCGATTAAGTATTATTGTCCTGGCTAACAAAATACATTAAGATCAAATCTTTGTCCGCCCCAAGGTTTAAATAATCTAAGCACACGGCCCTGTTTAGGCAGGCAGGGCCGACGAACAAATATTGTTCAAACTTCTAGAGCAAGTGCTTGTAAAGCCAGACAAGCTACAGGTCGGTCCTTACCTGATAATGCTGGGTGTAGTTCCCAAATGACGTCGCGGTCTAAGCCAAAAGTAAATTGTAATATTGACAATTCGAGAGACCGCGAAAGCCTCAAAAGAACATGTTTTAAATTTTTTTGGGGAAATAGTCAATGAGCTGTTGTTTTAAATTATGCAAACTAACTTGCATATCTGCAAACACATGCTCAGAATTTATCATATTATAATCCTTAACTAAGTCTTTCATGGGTTCGTGAACGTACTGGAATGAATCAAACTTTTTTCCAAGTGAAGTCCACCAGAAATCAAGTTTCATTATAAATCGGTTAATTTTGTCTGTGGCTGTTATGTTACTATTGCGGCCTTACAAACTACTATTCAGAGTGTTTAAGAATTCGAAAATATCAGCAAGGAAGCCCAGCCTAAGAAGCCAAAGGGAATTGGAAACTATTTTCTCATTTTGCAGGTACTTCAAAAGTTCCACTTTCAACTAGAAAAGTAATTACAGGACATTACCCCTCGAAAGCCACCTTACTTTCGTGTTATAAAGAAGATGTGCGTATAAGGATCCCATGTCTTCCACAAATGTTTAGAAAAATACGAGTCTACAATGCTTTTCCCATTCCCATGAGGGAATTTACCACTTTAATGACATTTTTCAAAACACTATCCATTATATATATATATGTTCGGTTTATAGCGTCTGTCGCCGCTGTCCGATTCCCAGACTTCTTCTCCATTGTGCTCTGTCAAGACATTGTTCGTCGTTCAGATTTCTGTCACTCATTGATTTTCGGATTCCTTCCCCCCCAAGTTTTTCTGGGTCTTCCTCTTCTCTTTCTTTCCGATGGTATCCATTCCATGGCCACCCTTGGTAGTCTTCCCGCCGCCATTCTCCTTACATGCCCGTACCAGGTAAGTTGTTTTTTTTTGTATATCGTCTAGTATTGTCTCTTGCACGTCCATCATTTCTCTGATTCTTTCATTTGTTATTCTGTCTCTTCTTGAGACCCGACATGATCTTCTTAAGGCGCCCATCTCTACCGCTGTAATCTTTCTCTTATCAGCTTCTGTAATCTTCCAGGCTTCCGCTCCATATAGTGTTATGCTTTTTACCGCGCAGCACTCTAACATCCATTACCGTCATACAAGCTTTCTGTCGAATGATGATGTAGTCTATAATCGATCTCAGTTGCCTTGTAGCTTGTGTCCATGTATATCTATGAACATCTTTATGCTGGAAGAATCCATTTGTAATCCTGAGTTCGTTATTCTGGCAGAAGTCGATAAGTCTCTCTCCATTACCGTTAATATGAGTTTCTCCAAAGTTTCCCACGACCATGTCATTTATTTTGGAACCTATTCGGGCATTGAAGTCTCCCATCATTATTATTTCTCTATTGTCCCAACTTCGTCAATTATTTCTTGCAGTTTATCATAAAAGGCGTCATTTATTTGTATAGTTTCGTCGTCGTTAGGGGCATATATTCCAAAAATTGCTAGTCGTCTTTCTAGTATATTCATGTAAATTTTAATTATTCTCTCATCAACTGCTTCAAAATTTGTTATATATTTCTTGAATTTTTTCTTGACTAACAGGGATACTCCTCGTTTGGCCCTCTCTTCTTTCGGCATTCCACTATATAGGTGTACAAATCCTGCCACTTCTTCCACTCCTGAGCCCTTTTTCTTCGTTTCTGTTAGTGCTATAATGTCAATATTTAATTTCTCGATCTCTTTTATCACTTCCATCCATTTTGTATTAACCCCCTGTACGTTCCATGTTGCCATTTTCATTTTCCTTTTTCGTAGCCTAAGTCGTCTTGTGTTGAATCCGTCCTTGTTCCGAGGCACTTGTCTGGGTTTTTTTGCAATTGGTATTTTTTTTTACGAGGAATGAGGAGCAGGCCCATTACCCCAACCCCCCAACCTGGAGGACCAGATACTTTGATTTTGGGGTGTATTTCCCCTAGATTGATCCTCGTCCCCGACTATAGAGAGCAATCTTCCCTTGGTTTATCTCCTGAGTATCCTTCTCTTAGCGTATGTAAATGTACTGGTTGTTATTCATCTGTATCCCTAGGCAGGAGCCCTTACTGGGTACTATCAACCGGGCCAGTTGATCCAGGTTTTTTACCGAGGTTGTTACTCCTCCCCCTCCTCCTTTCACATCCGGGCTTGGGACCGGCAATGGCGGAGTTCACTATCCATTTCAGAAGGTAAAGATTTTGATGAAAGAGCTTCTTGATGTAGAAAACAGTGTAACCATGTAGCATTTGGCATTATCTTTTTGAATCTGACAATAAGGCCAGATTGATGTCCTGCCATAGCTTTGGCGCCATCGGTGCATATAGCAACGCATTTAACCCAATCGCGTACGTAGGTATTAGTACTTTATATGAAAGTGTCGAATAAACATTTCTGACGTCTAATGGAGTACAAAATAAAATATTCTTCTGTAATACCATGTACAATATTGTATCTTACAATGTTATTAATTGGACACAGTTAGAAATATCCGTAGATTCGTCCATCTGTAATGGGAAGTACGTGCACTTCTTAATATGTTCAACTACTTTGCGTTTTCGAATATCTTCTGTCACGTCACTTATTTTGTTTGGATAGTATTATTAGAGAGGCGTATTTCTTTCAGCTTGTTATCTTCTTTTTCACCAACCATTTGCACCATTTCAATAGCTGCTGGTAAAATCAGATCTTCAGCAAGTGTATGTGGCTTGCTGGTTTTTGCAACACGAAATGCAACTTGACAACTTGATGCTAGTCTTTTTTTCATTACTAGTGGTTACCGCTGTAAAAGCGGCTTGCGACTTGTGGAGGGAATTCAGCTTTATTTAAAAAAATTCCACAGGCTTTCCTTTTTTTATGGATGTTTGTTATTTAAATGTCGAAATAGTTATGATGGCTTCATACTTTTTTTTGACAAAGCATACACTGGTGTCTGGGAAATAACGGTAAAACAATATTTGAGATATTCTTCACCGTATAATATATTTTTCTTTGTAATCTTGTCAATGTCAAACGCGGAAGGTTCTCATGACCGTTTTAAAAATATATCCATCTATAACAAAACGAGTATAGCTCGTACTTAACATTAAATATTTGTTATCGATTTATTGCACTTATTACACAATCTGCAGTACAACACACAATTTTGAAATGGTGTCTAATCTCATCGCGGTCCGCAGCTAATATAAAGCAAAATTGGTTTCCAGATTATTCCAGTGCCATCTAGCACCCTCCGAATTATGGTGGAAATATCCGGAAACACAGAGCACAAATAAATAAATTGTACTACTTCCTAATAGACGGCGTCAGTTGGCTATTTAGCCGCTGATTCTGAATGAAGTTGAGTACTACCAGAGGAGGGTCGCGAGAAAAATTATGGCCAAAAGGGAGTCGCGCTTTAAAAAAGTTTAAGAACAACTGATATAAGCAATCCAACATACATATTACAAGATACTGCGATATCTAAATTTTTATGCCTGGTTACAGACAAAAAAGAAAAGCCTCTGGAATTCTTTGAAAGAAAGCTAAACTCCTTCCACAAGCAGCAAAGCCATTTTTACATCAATAACCACTACTAATGAAAAAGCACTACTATCAAGTTATCGAGTCAAGGGCGTATCCAGCTCAAAACGGAAGGGGTGGCAGCTTTCTAAATCCAACTTCTTTCATGGGAGAAGAAGGTCCACGGGAGGGGGGACAGGCCTATTTATTAATAAAATTAATTTTTGAACAGTAGTTTGCGAGGATTAGCTGCACAATTTCTAACTACAGCTTCCACTAATTGTTATCTTTGTTTGCGAAAACCCATTGACGATGAATGCTTAGCATGACTAACCCATTTAACCTATTTTCACCAATAGTGCTTGTTGTCTGTTATCCAGGGGCTGTGAAAGCCTTTCTAATGGTTGGAAAAAAACAATTCGCCCTTTTTAAAACCTCGATGATATCTGGAGCTTCTTTTATCTCATTCCACATTTTGAACCACAATTCCCCTTTTCCTTCGATGGCTTCCAAATTATAAAAAGTTGCACAAGATGAAGTACTTTCATTCCATTCCTTCAATTAAATATCTCTCATGTTACTCGGATGGAAATGTGTCAATGAAAATGCAGGCGATTTATATGCAGAAAATCTGACCTCTAAAGATAATATGATGGAATCCAAGTAAGGAATTATTAGAGACCTTCCCCAAAATTCGGATGGATTTCCGGCTGGAGGGTTGCTTCTATGCATTTTTTGGCCAGCTACGCGAGTGGCGGTTATATCAACTTTCAAATGCTTTGTAATGTCGCCTGCTTCTTTCAAAACGTCAGTTGTGACGTTCTCCGCATCTTCCCGATGCTCTCTTGGCACGACGAGAATAATTTGAATGTGCTGATTAGCTTTCACTACGTCAAGTGCCTTCAATTGAAGTGTATTTGCTACGGGTTCTAGTATAGAGGAATACTTCACAATTAATGCTACTGAAGCTACTAGTACAGAACTAATTAGTTTGGCATAAAAAATCTAATATATGATTTTAGTTTCCAAATATTACACAATTCTTGAAAAAAATATATGAGTACGTTTTTTAAAACTATCCAACTTAGTAGTAACTGTCAATGACTCTAACAACTAAAAACAAGCATTGCTATATAAAATGAAAGTTAGATCAAATCACAAAGACATGCAATAAATATTTAAATAGTAATACAAGAACTGTTAGTATTTGTCATTCTTATTTTACACAAAGTGGTTGTCCTATTTGAAAAAGTAAATCATATAATAGATAAATTTTTTAATGTTGAAAATTATGTACGCACTATATTGATCTGCAATATTTAGAGGGGGTAATATTTACTTACGTTAATTTTACATTTTAAGTCCTGTGTCTCAAATCTCACTTAGATGTTCTAAAAGTTGCCTATATTGGGTCCTGAAACACAATAGGGAACAGAAATTGTCAGATAATTATGTGAAATTGATCTAACGTTAAATAAACATTTTTACCAAATGTAACTGTTGAAATATGAGTACTTAGTGAATTATAAGTTAATAAAGTTTCACGCGCAAAGTATCCGATTTAAAACACATTCGGCTTTATTAATTGCATGTAGTTTTATTCAATTCAGGGTAAAAGCAAGCAATGCAATTCGCAATTGCTATAAATATTGTACAGTGCCTACGTGTCGAAATATGGTAACTATTACACATAAAAAAGTGTTGATTAGACTTCTAGAAAACCGTAACAGAAAATAGTGGGTTAAAGCTTCAAGAAGAAATGGTGGTATTTTTCTGCAAATACTAATGTCATGCTTGTGTTCCTATTTATTAAATTGTTATTCTAAAATGTTTGGGCAAGTCTGTAGTGACTAGGTGTATGGCTCTGGGTACATGGTATAAGAAATTGTTTTACTTTATGTTCTATTTTAATTACCACAGCAAAAAATAGTAAAATTACCTATATTTCAATTTTTTTACAAACAATTTGTTAAGATTACACTTGTAAATACCTACAATAAACATTTTAGAATTTCGTTTTGTGCAATACGGTATGTATCAGAAGTAGCTGCACAAAAGTCAATCTAAATTTCAGAATGTCAAACAAATCGAAATTGATTATTATTGATATTTTATTATTATAACACCCATAGTATTTGGTAACCAGAGGTTCCTGGTTTTCGATTTTTTTCAATTTCCTCCGGACTCCTTCTATAATGTGTTGGATTGAATTGGCATGGATTTTTTTGCAACAGCAATTAATCCATTGCTTTAATTGATTGGCTGATGTTGCCACGCAACCATTTTCATAAACCAGTTGGGATATAATTTCCCATAAATTTTCAATTGGGCGAGCGTGAGGCACATTAGGCGGATTTGCTTGCTTTAGTACAATTGGTATTTGTTTGATTTTAAGCCAATTCAACGTGTTTTGGGAATAATGGTACAGTGCCAGATTCTACCAGAAAATAATTTTATCGTTTTTATGGTGTTTATTCACAAAATCAACAATTTCTGGTAGACATTTTGAAATGTACCGTGCTGCTTGTCCCTTCTGAGTTTGCACGAACATGTAAGAAATACCTATCCTTCACGGATATTGCACAACATACCAAAACTTTTGGTTCAAATTTGGACATTTTAGTTTTGGGTGTGGTTCCATTGTCTTTAGTATATAATCCCTGGTTTGAAACACTATTGTTGTTTGAAAACGAAAAATATTTTTCACCTTCCATTATGATGACGTCACCCTAAAAATTTCTGACGTAATGCTCGACACTTTTTAGTTATTTCTACAAACTGTTGATCAGTATATCGTGGTTTTACAGTGCGCTGATACCTCTTCAGGCCAATTTGTTTCAAGTTACGACAGATTGTGTTCTTTGAAATGTTGAATTTGCGTACAAGTTTCCCACAACTTACCCCAATTCGATTTTTGACTGCTTTCTTCAGTTTTTTCAGCGTACGGTCATGCACATAAGGTTTCTTCCCATCTACTGGAATATCATAATGTATTTACATTTCATTTTGAATTTCGAGAAATGACTGACGAGGAAATTAAAAATCTTGCTTTGATTTAGATGTTTCTTTTCTAATTAACAAAGTATGCAAAAGTTTTAAACATATTGACGGTCTTGCGGTCTTCAACGAGCTGATGACATATAGAGTTTTATCAGGGGAATTGAAGATGGGTAGGACCCATTAAAAAATGTAACACATACACCAAAAAATAACTCAATGTCATCATTTCCTGATCGGTTTATAAGTTTAAGAAATGTTCTTACATTGTCAGTCAGTATAACATCAGGCAAAAGGAATTTTTCTAAAGTCAAACTGATAAAGACGTATTTAAGAACGTCAACGAGTCAAGAGAAGTTTAGTGATCTAGGACGGTTGACTATAAAGAAGGAATTGTGTGAAAGTTTGGAATTGTCAGATGTAATTGACGAATTGGCAAATAAGAAAGCAAAAAAGTGCACCTTTAACACTATGGACACATACATTTTGTTAAGTTACGGTACTTATATGTGATATTTTGTCAAGGGCGTATCCAGTTCAAAACGGAAGGGGGGTGGCAGTTTTTAAAATCCAACTTTTTCAAGGGGGCAGGGGTCCATGGAGGGGGGGCATGCAATAATACACAGTTATAAAAGAAAAACACTATTTACTGATAAAATTAATTTTTGGGCAGTAGTTTGCGAGGATTAGTTGCAAATTTTCTAACTACAACTTCCACTAACTGTTCCTTGTTTGCGAAAACCCATTGACGATGAATGCTTGGCATAGCTAACCCATTTAACCTATTTTCGCTCTAGTATAGTGGTTGTTGTGCAGGGATGTATATAATACACGTACAGGTTGTAGTTCTTATGATTTTTAACAGAGATGGTGCAAGGGTCTCTATTTCGTAATTCGTTTCTTTCAAAATGTTGACA
>JABXWE010057216.1:0-18962 GCA_014611495.1 Limonius californicus | reverse complement strand
CCAGTGCTGCCATAAGTGTTTATAAAAACTCCCTAGTAATCGATTTGACGTAAAATTTTCTACATAAATTTATTTAAAATACTCTTAAACTTCCTCAATAGAAAAAATAGTATAAAGAACACGTTTCATAAGACCACTTGTCGCACTCGTAAACTTGGACTCGTGCGTTAAGAAAAGGCCTTATGAAACTAGTTCTTTAATATACTATTATCTAAATATTCATAGCGAAATTTTGACCAATGGGTAAAGGATTTAATATGAGTATTTTTGAAAATTGTATGTCCATTTATATTTTCCGATCAATCATCCAACAATACCTGTACTCGCTCGTCTTAATTTCATCATGTAACTCATATTTAGTTGGATTTTAAGTGTTCTACACTTGATTTTCCTTCTTTATCGCTATCTTTCTCAATGAACTTCATATCATTACACAACATACGGCGAGAACAATAAAAAACGAAGTCAAAGACACCCTTGTTTTAAAGTTTTAAAGTCTTGTCTTAGATTAGGATGTAATTGTAAAGATGTAAACATTGTAAATATTTTCACTGTCATACTTTAATATTGATAGTTTACATTTCAAATTTGATTAGGTTATTTATTTAATTATTTCTTAAAATTAAAAATTAATACACCTTATTTTGTCAGTTTTCGTCTATACTTTTAGTTAGCTATGTAAATAAATGTTTACTTTAAATAAAATTGTTGCATACACATTTACAGAACAAAGTAAATAAAGAATTTTAAAAAACATGTTGAAAATTTTGACCATTGTTTCCTAAAATCAATGCACTCTACTCTTAAAATTTTCAAAGACATCCACCAGAGTATCAGGAGTCTAACTTTTGTGAAATAGAATTTTGTAAAGCATCTAGATTCTGTGGTCTGTTACTGCAAATATTATTTTTTAGATAAGGGAGTAGAAAGAATTCTGGAACTATGAGATCGGGTGACCTTGGTGGAAACAAATATTTACTAATTAACCGATCATCATAAAGTTCCTGAAAAATGGTATGACACGATTAGCAGTATGTGCTGTGGACTTGTCCTGCCGGAAGTAACGATTTATATTCTCATCATCATGAAGTTCATTGAAAAAGAGGGTTAAGATATTCTGAAGGTAATAATCGGCAGGTATATTTTCTGCAGAAAACTTGTAAACTATTCGTCTTCTTGAAACAGCGGCCCATAAGCCAATATTTTGTGGATGTAATGGTGTTTCCTAGAACATATGCGGATTATCTGTTGTCCATTTTCTCATATTTTGTCTATTAAGATTCCTATTAATGTGAAACCATGCTTCATCGCTGAACTAAGTAAAATCCAATATGTCAATATTATTTAAGTTGTCAAGTTGTCAAGAATCAGTGACAATAATTTGTTCTACGTTGGAAATCATGCGGTATAAGTTGATAAACCATTCGCATTTTGTATGGAAGCAAGACGCCATTAAAAAATTTAATTTTTATTTGGAAAAATGTGACTTATAATAGTATTGCAGTAAACAAAAGTATACATTGTGAACAATACAGTAAACAAAGATAAGACCCAAAAGCAATGGGAAAAAATATATCAAATATTGTAAATTAAAATAAACTGCTAACAAAACCTAACTAGTATTAAGACAGGACAGAAATAATACCCAAAAACAATAGAAATTTCAGTATTTCTATAGAAATTTCTGTCATAAGCACTCTTAGGCGATAACTTCTGCATCATCTTCATCCTCTTCAGTCGATGTAAGCTGATTATAGAAGGGGTAATGAACAGGAGGTATATACTGAAGCAAGGATTTTACATTATCAAGCTTCTTTTTTGCTATAGGTTTTACCAACGTTTTTGATGAGTCACTTATATAATCTTGACCTAAATTACGACTGGTTTTTCTTTTAACCCTCACATACATATCTTCATTCCTTTGCCGCCATCGAGATTTTGGAGTTTGTTTAGGAGATTTATCGCGTGTTCTGCGTATCTTTGACAGAACAGCTTCATGCTCGGATTCGTCTTCGTCCATATCGGAGTCGGACTTTTCCTTGAAAGATATCGCAATAATATGATAAGCCACATTTAATTGAATGACTCAATTTTCTGCAATAACATGATATGCCGCAAAATTGGAAGAAATAGCCTACCTGACTCTTGTTTGGCCGGTTCTCACCATCACTGGGCACATAATCTTTGTCTGCATCACTGTCATCAAATGGAGAGTCGTTTGCGCTACTAGAACTGCTATTTCTCTTAAATTTAGCCTCAACAGCGTTAATTAACATCGGAGAGGTAGCCATTTTGATCGCGGGGATTGTGGCTTGTCACGTTCTAACCGCAAATATTGACAGAAATGTTAAAATGCAATAGAGTGTTCTTGGATATAGCGGCATCATCTTTGGAAACGGTCGGAAACCATTTCACGTGTGGCTTGTCATATTATAGTACAACTTCATAAACATAAAACATTATTTTCAGCAAATATGTGGCTTGTCACATTCTGACAATAAGCCCGTCTCTAAGATAAGACTTTAAAATTCCAAAGGTGTCTTTGTCTTGGATTTTTATTGCTCTCATGGTGCAAGGATTAACAAATACGTATAGAAATATTATGGACGTAAATACATTTCCAAGCGCTAAACAAAAAATTCCTATAATAGAATTTTCTATTCATTGAATTTCTTGAGATTCAGCAAGACAAAGTTGAAGGCTTTGATGTTTGAGTACCGTATATTATTATGAATTATTAAAGTAGGATTATTTTAATTTGTTTGCGTTGCCATGACATAATAACGTCAATTTGTCGTTAAACTAATTTAAATTTTTATTTAATTCTACAATATTGTGTATAGCAACACCTACTTGGTCCTGCTCTATGGACAATACGGTTTAAGTGCTAATGCTGCAAAACGTACAATTTCGTGATCACCGATTGTTGAATGAATAAACTATTACTAACGGGAGAAACAGGTTAGCTATAACCGAAAGTAGAAAATCGTGGCCAACATATTGAAAACGATCCCACTCGCCAAAGTAGCAACAACTTAAATGTACCTCATACGTCCGTTTGGAGAATTTTTCACCATAATTTGAAGGGTTCACTACAAGAAGTGCGTACGTCACATTTTCGTCAAAACTGAGTTAATACCGCCATCTGTGGCATTTTTCATAAACTTTCGTATGGTATTCCCAAACTGTTCTAGCTTGTGCGTAAGTCACTTAATTGGCATTGATTAGGTATCAGATTTCTTCGATTTTCAATGCAAACTGTGCTTAAGTTCGACGATTACAGTGCACCATGTGCCTAAGCCCAACATTAAGGACCGGTCTTTCAATGTTCCGATAAAGTTCTAGACAAGCTAACAGTCAAATTTATCCTCCTTGTTACAGGATTTTCTGTCTTTGGATCTTCTGATAGTCTACACCAGATGTTATTTTACTTATTCCATAGGACTTATCAAGTAGTAGAAGCAGTCGACAGTACTATTTCGACAGGATAAGGCAGCTGCGAGTGTGTACGAGGTGATAAGAAATATTTCAAGCCGATTTAAATTTAATAAAGTGTTTATAAATTCAATACTATTTTCAGGTGTAGTAACTAATAAATAGATAAACTTTACAAATTGAAGAAGCGGAAATTTTTAGACATGTAATTTCAGACCGCAGACTTATCGTCGTAATCATTTTAATTTTTCAAATGATTTCAATTGTTCCGAAGATTTAAATTAAAGAAAACCACTTATCAAACATTACTGGAGGAAATTCAAATAAGTTACGTCAAATAATAAAGTACTGTACAGTTATGTGGACGAAATTGTTTATATCTCATAAATCATTGTGTAACACCCATGGAGCAGTTACTTTTATGTAACTGTGCGAGTTTACGCAAGTGGTTTATTTTATTACATTCCTGCAGGTGGAATTAATGGGGCTAGTAAAGCTATCGCAGAAAAAAGTTATTGTGCCCTCCGCCGTTAAGTAAACAAACTATAGGTATCTCTGTTTAACTCATTGGTTTTAAGGTAATGCTTTCTTTTCCGCACACCATTGCACGGAACTTGCCACACATTCTTTAGACCCAGTGGTAGTTAACCAGTAAGAATTTGACTGATACCTAACCAATAGGAAAAGTTGTATCTAAAAACGCAACAACGCTGTCGGGTAGATTTATCCTAGGGGTTAGTTTATACCGCCTGCAACTACGAAAGTTTGTTATCAGAATATTGGAAGACTGGCCCTTAAAGTAATACGTGCTGGTGGTGGTATATAGTTTAGTGCAGCGCATATGGTTTTTTATAGCGAAAAGCGTCATGTCAGGTACAAAACAACATGCATACTAGCTTTTGAAATTTTTAGACATATTAATTCCAATTTTGGCTAAATTTAATAAAACACTGCAAATGTGAAGGTTTTCATCACTCCAGGCCCAACCGAATCAAATCAGATACTTTAGACGCAGTTAGAAAATTAATTAAAAGAAGAACTACCAGCTCGAGAATCCCACTATTGTAGATTCGATAATAAACCCCGCAAATAGCTAGAGTCACATTTATCGGTATCAAAACTTCGCCACTTATTTTTCAGACAAATTTGAAGATAAGCCAGTGAAGAAGAATATATAATGTATCATCAGGATACTCTTCTGCTTAACCAGTTTTAACGTCTATACCGTCTTCCGGTTCCCAATGCGTTCTTGCATCTATTACGATCCCTCTGTAGTTCAGGATCTATATTTCTTCTGTCCAACTTCGTCGGGGTTTTCCTCTTTTTCTTCTGTGCGGGGGAATTCAGTTCATGGTTTTCTTCGGGAGGCGTGTGTTGTTCATTCTTTGCACGTGGCCATACCAGGTTAGTTGCAGCGTCTGAATCTCTTGTATTACGTCCTTTTCCATTCTGGCATTCTTTCTCTAATTGTTCCGTTTCTAATTCAACCGCGTTTAGACACTCTCGCTGAGCTCCAAAAATCCATCTCTAGGGCCCTTAATGTATTTGCTGTGTTTTTAGTGATTTGCCATACCTCAGCTCCATAAGTAGTGATTGTTTTTACAATGGCATTATATATCATATGTTTAATGATTTTATTTATACTTTTACTCCATAGTACCGAATTCAGTATCGCAATTGCTTGCTTTGCTTTCGTTATTCTTTCTGCTACTGCTTCTTCGTATATTCCATTTTTGTCTGTTTTCACCCGTAAATATGTATGGTTATGGCATTTCTTTATTTGTTCGACCATGTCTAATATAATTTCTGGCTTATCAACCCTATTGACAGATATTGTATCTTGCTAAAATTTATGTCCAAATCCCACTGTGTGTATTTTTCCTGCAGTTTCCTGGTCATGTATGAAATGTTGTCGTAGTCCTGCGCTGTGATAACTTGATCGTCCGCAAAGTGTAGTGAATACAGTGTTGTGTATCATCATCCAGTAGTAGTCTCATTTTATTACATTTTCCTCTCCATGTTTTGAGAGCTTGGTCAACATATATTTTAAATAGCGTAGGGTACATCACACATCTCTGCCTCAGATCCTTAGCTACTTTGTATCCACTTGTTAAGTTTTGTAAACTTTGTATTCTTGATATTTGGTTCGTGTACAATTCCTGAACCGCTCTTATTAATACACTGCTAATTTTTGCGTTTTCTAATGCCTCCCAAAATTATTTCTGAAGGACGTTGTCATAAGCTCTTGTAAGGACCACGAACAGCAAATGGATATTCCTTCTTGTGGCCATTATTTTTTTATATTATTTGCAACAGGCAAAATACATTATCAATATACGTATTATCGCCCCGCTCTAAATCCACTCTGTTCTTCGAGTTCCTGATTTTTATATTCTTCTTCTATTCTAATTTTTATGATTCTCCCATACAGTTTGTTAAGGGTGCTTGTTACAGATATATCTCCTATAGTTTTCACATTTGTTCTTTCTTCGTTTTTTTATGAATCGAAGGAAAGATATTTATGAAGGATGCATACAATTTTTGACACGTTTTCAACAGGCTCAAATAGTGCAGGACGAAAAATCTACAAAAAGCATGAAGTTAGCTCGTGAGTTACACCTAAGTTTTTTCAAAAGGAAATATCAGAATCAGCAAAGTCTAATAATGCTAACCTTCTATCAATTTGCTTTGATTACCAAAAAAATATACCAGTTCCTGTGATAAATATTTCTGGCGAATGTTATTTACGCCAATTACGGCTTCATAATTTTGGTGTGCAGTGTTTAATAACAGGGAAAGCTAGTATGTACATGCATACAGAACACTTCTCTCAGAACGGGCCCAAGGGAGGAATTAGTTGTATACAGGATTACATCACACAAAATCGAAAACCAGAACAGCGTGTGTTACAAGTTTTCTGTGACAACTGCTTCAGTCAAACGACAGTATATACAGGGTGTCCCAAGACGTGATGTCACCTACGTGTAGAAGAGGTGAAAAAAGTCGAAACTAAACAGTGGTCGTTTTCTGTAAATAGAGTATTAAAGAAGTTATGGCTTGTTTTAGTTAAATACTGAAGCAGCCGAAACAATAAACGATATTAAGTGGTATTTGATATAAACTGTATACGTTACTATGGAAATGATATTATTTACTTGTATGTCAAACAGCAAAACACCTTATAGATGCTTTCTCTACCTGCGAGTATTAATAGTGTTGATAATGTTTACCTTTACCTTTACATTTACATTACATATACGGTTTTTGTGATGGAAACTCAGTAGACGCTGCTCGAGAATATGGGTAGAAATTTCCAAATCGGCGACTACCAGACCGACGAGTTTTCCAACGGGTGCACAACTACCTTCATGAAGACGGAACATTTTCTAAACCGTCGACTGAGCGGCCAATACAGCAAGTACTAGACAATCAGGACAACATACTGCTGTAATAACCCCAGCACCTCTCTTCGTCGTGTATCTGCACAAGTTAATGTACCACGAATGCGAGGTTGGAGAACGTTAAAATGTCATGGTTGATACCTATTTCATATGCAGCCTGTTCAAGCCCTCTTACCTATAGATATGGCTAGTCGCATGAAATTTTTCTGCTGGATCATTTAAAATCGAAACCTATTTCATAGAATTTTATTCACGGATAAGCAACATTTACAAGGAATGGATTAATGAACAGATAGAACAGCCACTTGGGATTTGAATAATCCATACGGAATCACAGTGCCAAATTATCAACATAGGTTTGCAGTGAATATCTGGTGTGGACTTATTGATAACACGCTCATTGGTCTATTTCGAGAACCATTTAATCATTTAGATGATGTCCCTCTGGCGATCAGGCATGGTATATGGTACCAGCACGCTGGTGCCTCTCCGCACTGTGCGTTACGTGTAAGACAATTTTTGAATCAACGATTTGAAGAACCTGTAATTGGTAGAGGAAAACAGTACTCCTGGCCCCCAAGATCTCCGGACTTCACTTGTTTAGATTATTATTTGTGCAGCCATATGAAAGATATGGTAAACCAAACACCATCAGAGATTGGTGAAGATCTTAGGAGACGCATTTTTGAAACAGCAGAACTAATTCGAAATAACAATGATGTTACGTAGGGCAATCGGATCTCTAATAAGAAAAGCCAGAACTTGTCTCGAGAGCAACGGTGGTCATTCTGAACAATCTTTATAGTAAATTTAAACTAAAATAAAAATAAATACTGGCTTTTCTGAAATTGTAATTATTTAATAAATAATAAAATCCGTCCAAGTTTGATTAGCGTGCGGTCCTACAATTTTTATGCGCTGAGGGTGTGCACCCATTCCAGATACATACGCGAATGCAAGCAGTGTGTGGAAATGCGTGTATTTCGTACACAACTATGAAGGAATGGTGCCGAAAATTTAAGAATGGAAAAGATGGGACTATGGATGAGCCGCGACCAGGTGCACGGTGTACTGCATTAACAGAAAACAATATGGCATGTGTGGATAGCCTTATTAGAGAAAATCGTCGGATGTCAATTAGAGCAATTACAGAATTTGCTGGTGCGAGTGTAGGATCTGTCCCTAGTACTGTTCGTAATCTGGGTTACACTAAAGTTTGTTCGCAATGGATTCCTCTTCTCTTGTCTAATGAACAAAAATGCTTGCGAGTGGGCTTATCTCTGCAACACCCCACAGACTATACGCAAAATGGTGTTGACTTTCTTCTGTAAATAGTTGCTGGTGACGAAACTTGGTGCCATTACTACGAACCATCCAGTAAGTTATCGTCGATGCAGTGGAAACATTCAAGTTCACCACCACAGAAGAAATTTAAAGCACAACCTTCTGCAGGCAAGGTGAAGAACATTTTTTTCGACCATGAAGGACCCTTGCTGATAAAGTTTAAGGAACCTGTAGTAAATGTCAATACAAATCTGTACAATGAAACTTTGAACAAGCATCATCAAGCAATAAGACGGAAACGTCCAGGAATACTTACGCGTGGGGATCATTTTACTGCGCGACAATGCTAAGCCTCATATTGCTAAAGTGGTAAAAGAAAATCTTCAACGAAAGAAATGGATGGTTTTAGAGCATCCGCCCTATAGCCCGGATCTATCGCTTCGCGATTTCCATATTTTTGGACAGCTGAAAAAGGCGCTGAAAGGTCGGCATTTTGAGTCTGACGCAGAAGTACAGATAACTGTGGAAGACTTCTTCAATCAGTAGCCACAAGGATTATATGAGCAGGGTATACGTCGGTTAGTAAAACAATGGGATAGGTGCCTTAACTGTGGCAGTAATTATTTGTAATTAAAATGTTGAATACATTTTTTATGAAACAAAGATGGGTTTCAGTTGAACACACTTCGTACATACACCGAGTTCGAAGAAGTAAATTCTGTTCTTTAAAGCAACAGTTACTACGCACGGGAAGTCCAGATATTTCGCTAATTTGTATGTTAGCAAACAATGTAATAAGCCCATAGAATATGCCGATGATTTCATGCGCTGCGTCTTGGAAACCCGCACACAATTTCTCAGTGAAACGTGCAAAACCGCTAATTGAACGTAAATCAATTTGAATATGTCTCGTACATTTACGTATTCTTTGACTCTTATATTTTACTAACCAGTTAAAAAATACATAAAATTCAAACTTATTCTTTACCGCATAGTTCCATAAAATAACTATATGTCACTGAATTACCGTTGCAAAATAAATCAACATTTAACGTTTCTTCTTTGGACGAAACATTACACACGTTTTCAGTTCTTTTTCGCAACTGTTGTTTACATTAACTTCGTTATATAATAATATTTTTCTCTTGCATCACCGTTGGTTAAAGGATGTGCAGCAACACGACGGCAATTAACAATAGCCGTCATTATATTTCCTCGCCTACGGATTCTAATTAGTTAGCATACACAATTTACAAAGTCATACTTTACAATTAGAAACAACCGATCAGAAAATAAGAGAAATTTTCTGTTAGACTAACTCCAGAGCCGACTCTAAATAGAATGCCTATTGACACCGATACAGGGCGCTCCTTCATAATTTCCCTCCATGTTTTGCCACAACAAGTTGACCTTTCATGCCAAACTTGCAAAACCAACTTAAATGAAAATTTACATATGTTTCCATATCGAATGACTGTCGTGCACGAACTGCTTCCACAAGATTTTGCACAAAAACGACAACACTGCTACTGGCTTTTAATCAATATCAATAATGAGGATTTATTCGACAAAAGTTGCTTCTCGAGACCTGGTTGTACCTATATGGTATGGAATGTGGAGCACGAAAAATCCCCATATTTTCACTGAAACTTCACTACTTCCACAAAAAGTTGGAGTTTGGATAGGACTCAGTAGGAGAAGATTGGTAGAACTATTATTTTGGTACACTGACAGCAGCCAGGTATGGAAAAGGAATACTGCTTCGATTCATAAACCAGCTGCACGATGACAAGTTGTGGTATGGTTATTTCTGACTATAATTAGGCAATTCTAAGGTTTTCAGAACTACTGGAGGTGTTGGATATAGCAAAGCTAATGGCAGGAAACGAATGGACATAGAATCTGGAATAGAATAGAGAAGCAAGAAAATAGTTCCAGGAATGAATCTTAATTACGTACCTCGTTATTTCTTGAAACAGATGATGAACTACTTTATTATCAGTAATTTGCTTAATTTAAAGTACAGAATAGTAATAATACAAATAAATAGTATATTGTGGAATCAACAAACTACAAAGAAACCTAAAATATGAGTAAAATAATGGCTATGGATATAGATTACTGAAGGAGAAGCAGCGGAATTACAAAAGTGGAAAGAGTATTGAACACAACCATAAGAGAAAAAATGGGAAAAGACACAGACATAATGGACGCTGGGAAAGCTAAGCGTTTGAGGAGGTATGGGCATGTTGGAAGAATGCCACCAGAAATCTAACCCACTAAAATATGGCTATAGCACTCTTCTAACAAAAGAATAGGTGGTCGACCTTGTTGCGCGGGGACTACTTATGTGGTATCTTTATTGCCAACACGATGGCACAACGGCCCATGCATTACGAGATATTTTAAACCTCCTTAGTGACTTTTTCGAAGATCAAATAATTATCAGAAATACTCTTAACATATGGCCTCCAAGATCGTACGATTTAACACCTCTAGATTTTTTTGCATGGCTTCACTTTAAAAATTCGATTTTTAAAACTCAAATTCGCGATTGCTTGCACTTACCTAAGGAACTGTAGAAAAATGTGAGGAAATGAACAACTCTCCACCACGCACAGATGTTACAAAATGTTAGCAATTGCGTAAGACGAAGGATCGGAAATTGTCTTCAGGAAGATGAAGGCCATTTTCGACAAACCTTATAAGCCTCAAATACTCTAAATACTTCAATAAATGTTTTTTATGTTTACTTTATGAATGCGTTTTATTGCGACGAGATACGCGATTGTTTGTGTTTACATTCGAAGAAATAAACACAGGGCACGGCCGGTACGTAACATGAAAGCTATAACATACCTTATAGCACTCACATCCAATCCTAATTAAAAAACTTTCTGATGGCTTTGTTATTTCTGTTAGGCAGGTTGGTTTAGCACATCTTTTGCTTTATAATTTTAACAAATCCTTTATTTATACGTATGTAGATGGTCGTAGATATCATGGAAGCGGCTGGTTTTATTTTAAAATCAAGAACCTTATTAAAAATTGATAAAGTTCAATGCGATTGGAACAACGTTGCATACCCTATAAACAACTACTTATTTAAATTACTAAAATTAAAAAAACTTCAATTTTCTTCGGAATAAAGAAATAAATATTAGCCCATATACATTCAAATATAACAGGAGACAACTCATCTTTGCCTATCAGTACACAATTGAATGACTTTGAGAATTATCGATAGCTTACAACAAATGCATATAGATAGTATTTTATTTTACGAATAAATTGCTTGTCGAGCATACATGCTGCAAGCAATCGACTTGGCGAGCAAATAGTTGTCGGACATAGAGGCCCGGGTAACCAACAGATGAATAAATAGTGGTGAGCAACCAGTCGCGAGCAAGTGAGCGGACACCCAAAATCATCCATGAATTGGGAAAAGATCACGTTTATTAATTTATCTAAAACAAATTACAGGTGTAACATTATTAATTGGCCCGGAGTGCCACACAAAGCCATGATTACGTATGGTAGATAATGTGCATATAATCTACAAATTATTATCCATATCACTTAAAGCAAGCTCGCGTATAGCGAAATTCCGGATATAAAGTGCCTTTACAAACTAAATGATTAGAGTGTGGATTTATATTGTTTGCTGATATTACACTCTCCGATTATATAGATCGGCCATCTCGAAAACAGCAAACAAAAGTTAAAATGTTTTTACCTTCTCATACTTCTACTACTTAGAAAATGTTTAGCTCTAGATACTTAAAAACATATACTAAGTACTATAATTTAAAAAAACGACTTCCTCCTTGAATTTTCCTGGATTGGACCTATGAATTTAAGGCGGGATTTAATGCTGAACCGCTTGAAGGTTTCACCAATGCTCTTTAGGTAATCCTTAAGTTCATTACTTTTTCTGGAATGTAAACAGTTGACGCCGTTTTCAGTCACATTCTGCTAGTAACCATATATTGAATTCCATAAAATGTTTTTAGATATAATCTCACAGATTAGCTGCACAAAGACGACTTACGACTGAAGACTTTTTTAAAAGCTATTTTAATATTTATGTTTGAATGGATTTTACTCATGAAGAGGCTTAGGATAATTATGCATTTGTATATTTGCATATGCAAATGCATATTTTCGACATTTTTGGTAATAAATGCATAGGTATTTTAATTGTGTTTAGCATTAACGTATAATTTGTAGCATTTGCGTTTAAATTGCATATTTGTACAATTTTTTGTTAAGAAGTACATATTTACTTCTTCAAGTAGTCTGGGAATTTCCAGAAATTTCAAATAATCTTCTAAACTCATTCATTCTGTATTTTGAATAGGTAGGTACTTTCTTAGTTGTTAAGCTCCGTAAAACCAGAATACTTGGATGTGCTAAGAGAATTACCAGGATTTGAGTAGCCCTGTTTGTTAACGGGAAAACTTGTGATAGTTGAAAGTTTAACAACTCATCATTTCATCAACAATCAGTAGTCTACTAGTTTCAATAGTGTGTTAACATCTTCAAGATGCCGAAAGAAAAAAGTATATAAGTGTTATTTTAAACCAGTTTGTGAGGGACTATGATGATTTCACAATAGATGGGGGTCTGCTATTTTGTAAATACTGCTATGTTCCTGTTGCGGCCACCAAAAAGTTCCAAGTTACGCAACATTTCTAAACCGGAAAACATGCAAGTAATAAAAATAGAAAGAGGAAAATAACCAACGGCAAGTGTTAATTTCTGCTTTACCAAGGCGAAGACGTACATGTTGAGAATTTAACTAAAAAATTTGTAAGGCTTTTATTTGTGCTGATATTCCGTTGGCTAAATTAAAGAATGAAGTTCTTTGCAATTTTTTGGAAAAGTACAGTAACAGATTATTCCAGAAGAATCGACATTAAAAAATTATGTTTCTGAATTATATGTAGCAACATTACACAAACTAAGAGAAAAAGTAAAGCATCATAGTATTTGGGTGTCTTTGGATGAAATACCGATGCAGAACAAAGATGCGTAGCAAATTTTGTGGTTGGTATATTAGAGGTTAACGAAGAAAAAAATAAATTATATCTGCTGACTTTAAGAGTCTTGGACAAAGTGAATCATTCAACAATTGCTGCTTTTTTCAACGACTCTCTATGCTTATTGTGGCCGTCTGGAATTTTATGTGAAAAAGTGCGAGTAGTTTGTAGTGATGCTGCACCATATATGTGCAAAGCAATGCAAGTTCTGCTGCTTGTGTATCCAAACATGATACATGTGACCGGTTTAGCACATGGTTGTTGCGTGGGACGTTCCACTTCCGCCCGCGTCGATCATTACAAGACGTAAAATTTGGATCGACGCTGCTGTGTATTACGCTGAAATTTTGAAATTGTAAAAAAGTTATTACTGAAGTCGACTTTGAAGAAGCGCAGGGTATCAACGAAGCACAGGATATTTTGAGAAAAAAAGTATTCCAGAAGATTTGATTTTTATTCGAGCTAATTTGGCTTGCATTTCAATTGCAATTTCTAAACTAGAAGCAAAGGGATTATCTTGTCAAGACAGCATTGAAGTAGTAGAAGATATGGTTAAGGGTTTAACTAAATTCGAGAAAAAGGATTTCATTAATAATTTAAACGAAGTGCTGTCAAAAAATACGGGTTATCAACAACTGTAGAATATAAGCAGGGCGTTGCAAAATGAAAAAGCCCTTGATTCAAGAAGCGAACATTTAAATATCATAGACATTATAAATTATGAGTTTGAACCAATAGTGTCGTGTAATGTCGAAAGAGTCTTTTCACAGTACAAAAATATTCTCGTTGACAACAGGCTCAAATTTACATTCGAAAAACTATTACACTAAGTTGTTAAGTGCAATTATAATTTGTTTTTATAATTTAATTAATTTAAGATTAGTAATTCTGTGTTTTTTGATTAATTTCAATTTAACAATTTTGGATTTAAAAAAATTTTGTGCATATTAATAGAAAAATAAATATGTATTGATATAACGTTAATGTTTTTTTTTCTTCTAGTTATTTGACCTTTTAGTGCACATTTTGGATGTTTTTGATACATATTTACATGCACATTTTGAAGTTTTTTAGTGCATAATTATCCTAAGCCTACTCATGATAAACATGGTATATAGCTTTAAATAAATATTTTAAGTTTCCTGAATATTACACATGCAACCGCCATATCGAACAAATACTTGCAGCTTTAGGAAGCTTCAGGAAATTTCAATTTAAATATTTGAAGTCTATTATTTGCAGATATGGGGTACTCGACAATTATTTTGTTATGGTTGTCATAGTGACTATAATGCAAAAAATTAACGAAATATTTTTTATTAGCACAGTTAGGTATGTTCGTGATATTTGTTAGTTTCGTTGTTTGTTGCTTCGGTAAATACTACTTGTTTATTATTTCGGAAAACTTTTTTAATCAAGAAAAATACGATATGGGAGCCTGTTTTATGACCTGTCATAAAAACGGCGTATGAGCGCAAGAGATGTATTTTTATAGATATCTAAAATTCATGTTTCTCAGCAAAGGACAACTTACTTAAATACAAGTCGTTTGTGAAACCTGACGGAAATCGACAACTAAAATTTCTAGAATTTGCGCGTGCAAAGATTTAATAATCCATGTACTGATCTCGGAGCAATACAAAGAGTGGTGGTGTTCTTTAATCTACAGCTGATTTGGGATTGAAAAAAACATGACTTTTACTCTCTTTGAAAACATGTAAGTTAGGGGTTTCGTTAAAGTTGCTGTAAATAAAGACTGCAATTATGTAGATAGTTTGTTAGGAACTGCAAGAACTTTTAGGTTTTTCCTCTCAAAATATATAGTGAGCACGTAAAACCCCACGATGAACTAGATACGCTAGAAATCAAGTTAAATAATGTTATAAAGTTTTGATTGATACATATATTGAATGGGAATATTACAAGACCAACAATCTTTAACGTGTAAACGTAACATATTGGTTTCAGCAGAATGGCGCACCGTCACACAATTCGATCGTTACAATAATATATTTAAACAATACATCCTGTTTCTTTGGAGGTTTGCTAGGTCTCCGGATTTAAAGCCGCTTGATTGTTTTATATTAGTTCATATTACAGCCAATGTATAGGTTCTCGCAAAGTTACGAGACTTTGGAGGAACGTAAAGCAGAAGTAGAACAAACTATCCACCTGAATTTATTAGAATAGATAGGTTGTATGCGTTGAAAAAAGACAACAAGCAACTTAAAATAACAATCAGATATTTGAACATTCGAGGCGGCCGCGGGCTAGAGGTTATCGCGTTAGCTACTACCCTGAAGGTCCTGGATTCAATTCCCAGTACCGGAACATCGGATTTTTAACGGCCGTACACCCTCGCACGGCAATAGCAAACCAGCGAGGTATTCTGCCTAGTAACTTTTCTCTAGGGTAGAAGTGCTACACTTCTCGTGGTTCGGAGCCCATGTTAAGCTGTGGGTCCTCTATATCTGTGGCACTCTAAACGCGCAACACAGGCATAGGAGAGAAGATCGCTACGTTTCGTAAGAGATAAAGCACTCGAAGAAGAAGAAGAAGATTTGAACATTTGTAATTTGTTATCACTACTAATTTTGTATTTTTTTTTTCATACCATTGCAACTTGATGTTCCAATAATAAACTAATTTTTTCTTCTAGTAGATTTCATTATTAAAATAAATTGATATTATCAGTTGATATTACTTTTAAAGATTCAGTGTACCGTTCATAATAGCAGTTGATTATCATGTTTCCGAGAACAGTAGCTTTAGAAATTTTATAACATATTTTAGTTATTACAGCGTATTTACTAATAGTTGCAGAAAACCTTTTCGTGATGTACTTAGTTCCTATACATTAGAATTTGAGAGATTCTCATTAAAACTTAATTTGGGGTTCCATTAAAACTTCTCAGAGTATAGGATATTCGTTAATATTCAACGCCGTTGGATATTATAGTACCGCCGCGCTATTGTAAGAATCTCGATGGTGAAACGACAACTATATGGCATGTCGTTTCTGGATTTTATTTCTTTACAGCTTTGACGAAACTCGTTCTCTCTCACCTATAATTTTAAACATATGTGTTAGGATCGACCATACGGGGGCGTATAAATAAATAAATTATTTAAGGTTGCAGCGTTTGTGCATTTCGTTTACGGAGTTCCTGGGTAAACAAGCAGCGTATGCGCTGGCGGCGACAGGCAAGTAACAGGGGATCCTCTAGCCCCGTACGCTACGGTTGGAATTCGAACAGAATACTGAAGCTTAATGTCTCGGTCACCTGATGTGACAGCAACCACTCGTAATGATAAATTAATTAGTACAATCCTGCATATCTTCCGGTGCACCAACTCTCCAGAGTCAGCTTTGCAGCTGGACTCCGCCCAGCCAGACCCTCTCTTATTCACAGCCCCTCATGCGAAGAGGAGAGTGTAATTAATTGACATTTCTTCCAGTAAAAGTCAACCGATTCCATCCTCGCATTGATGTTGCATTTATAATAATAATAATAATTCGACGTACGAGACCATCCCTGACAGCTGACTACCTCCCGAATGATTGCTAGGTGAAGAATGATTAGATATGCCGCACAGATTTTCTACTCGCATATCTACTTATCATTACTACGCTACTATTTGCAACAACTACTTAAATTGATACACTAATGTAGGATAGGGATTTGAGTTGGCCTAAGTTGGCACTAAAACAAGTAACCAGATAGGAAGTGTGAGGTTAAAGAAGACAGACGTATCGTGGAGCGCGTAAATTAGTTGGAATTGTTAGAAGTGTAGTTAATTTAGTTTTACAAGGTGTAATATTGTGTAAATAAAGATTGTAGTCAATTAGTGTTGTTGCTTAACTTTGCAAGCTGTTAAAATCCCACAATCTTGAGGGCTCGTCCGGGATACAGCGAAGCAAGTTTTGCAACCGTCACCGGTTGCCTACACGATCGAAGACCTAGGCGCAGCACGGAGGACGAGGCGGAACGAAGTCCCAGCAGATAGATTTGGAGTCGCTTGCGGTAGAAGCAGAGGCCTGAAGGTACCCCCCGAAGACATAAGCGATCGAGAGACGCTCGATCAAAACACAGCCGCATCTTGGGTTGCCTACTCGCTGCTACATCAGGCGTTCAACAAGAGTTGCGCGCGCTTTGCATTCTACTAAACTGGGTGAGTTCGTTCTAATTTTATTTTCGTGCGTGTTGGTGAATTATAAATTCCGAGGCAATGGAAAATTTAAGTCAGATCACTCATATTAAAGATAACATTAATAACGCGACGACTAAAGCTATAAAAGCATTTCACCGCCTTGTATTCGAAACCGACGGTGATAGAAAAAACCGACAAAGACTGAGATCGTTTTCGGGATTCGGTTTCAGCGCGAATTCGGAGGAGTATAATAATAAATTATTGTTTATTAATGACAATCTTACAGGGGGCGATCTTGCTCTAATTTGTAACGTACTGAATTTAGATTTCATTGGCGATACTTCAGACGTAATTGAAAGAGTTGTTAATAATTTAATGGACATTGAATTACTAACTACCACACACGTAGAAGAAGATACCGAAGACGAAGACGATCAAGACGAAGACGATCGAAACGAAGACGAAGGCTTAGCCGAAACACGCAGAACAGAAGCTGAATTTAAGCGAAATGACGGAAGAAATATTTTTCACAGAGAAAGCGTAAATTCTAGCGCATCAACGAGTACAAAGTCAAAATTTGTATTTAATTTCCGTGACGTAGAAGACTCCATTCGATCATTTAGCGGTGAAGATGGTTATACTGTTAATGATTTTGTAACAGACTTCGAAGAAAACAAAGTGCTGTTACAATGGGACGATTTGGAAACCTTTATTTTTGCTAAAAAATCACTAAAGGGTTTAGCTAAAATATTTGTCCAGGGCGAGAGACACATCACGAGCTGGAATTCACTTAAGAGGGCACTTAAAGCTGAATTTCCTGCAACAACGAGCAGTGCTAAGCTGCATGAGACGTTAAGCAGAAGGAAGATGAAGAAAAACGAAAATGTATACAGATATTTTTTAGAAATGAAAGAAATAAGCGGTCGAGGAAAAATCGATGATGAATCATTAATCCATTACATAATAGATGGAATTCAGGACGATATGAGAAACAAAGTTGTATTATTTGGAGCAGAAACAATCGACCAGTTTAAACAAAAGTTAAAAACATATGAGGAAATCCGAGCTAGGAACGTATATCAGCCCAGCCAACAAACGAAGTTTAGAAACTCCAATAACGTTGAAAAGCCTGGCCTACCAGCGAAATTAGAAATAAATAAAGAAAGAAGAGAACGTCGTTGTTTCAACTGTGGAGAAAAGGGGCATGATTCCAAGAACTGCAATTCGAGAGACCAAGGTCCTAAATGTTTTAAATGTGGTAACTTCGGGCATAAGAGTCCAGATTGTAAGCCAAGCAATACAGCAACGGCCCCTGTATCGAACATCACGGACGCAGCTTCACGGAACCGAATGATTAAGACGGTAATGATAGCAGATTCGAAATTCGAAGCTCTGGTGGACACAGGAAGCCAAGTCAACCTAATTAGAAAAGATGTGTACGAGAAGATGCAATTACCCAATATGTGTAAACCTACGTTAACACTCACAGGTTTTGGTAAAAATAGAGTGGATACTATCGGATTCTTTGCGGCACTTATCAAGATTGACGACAATGATTTTCCTACAACAGTACATGTGGTGCCGAAGGAAGCAACATCAATGGAAGTTATCATAGGTCAAGAATTGCTGAACCAAGCAGACCTGATAA
>JABXWE010057212.1:0-13061 GCA_014611495.1 Limonius californicus | reverse complement strand
AACTCTAGGATCAGACGCAGAATTAAAAGACCTTTCAAATGAGGTGTCACTCGACCCCCCTTTCTATTTAAAATAAAAATTCAAAATGGCGCCCAGCCGCCATTTTAAATGATAGAAAATTTAGTCATGGGCTAAAAAATAGTATTTAATTTCCCATTAAAGCACACCAAATTTTGTGGTAAAATATCAAGTCGTTCAAAAATTAGTTGGGGGGGGGGGTTACTTTATAGACACAGTGTATAATAGCATAATGTGCTTTTAGTCGTAGTTTACAAAATATAAAGTTTTACTCGACTCTTTGGATTTTGGTTAAATATTGAATTTAAAATAACTTCTTTATTTAACATTTTGTGCTAAAATGGCAAATATCGCACGACTACTCTTAACACATGTTTGTTTTGTATGTTTTGAGCACCCTGTAGAAAAATTCAAAATTTTCTCATGGTGAATCTAATTTTTTTGACAAGTAAAAACTTTTATGAAGGATGGTTTTTTTCGTGTCTGAAAATTGGGTTGATTCATCCTGTTGTCAACCTCATCCGTGGACATACTGTATATCAGTAAAATAATTTACTTAAAAATTAGATAATTTTGCTAAGCGATTTTTTAAATCAATTATTCACCCAAAATCGACTACCTATCTATCTATATAATATATGAGAAATACTAATGTTGCTCATTTTACATATATAATTGTGGTTCGTACAGCCAGAAGAATTACTCTTACTCGCACACATTTTTTAAATGTCTTCGAACATAAATATTATCAGCATTGGAACAATACTATTTTTTTTATATTGTACTTATTTGATTTTATTTTACGATAAACAAATTGTTCTCAAAATTTAAAAAAAAATCTTTTTTCAGGCACAGTAAATAATTTAGGCAATGAAAATTTGGTATGGCCGTGAATAAAGTATTGCTTTCCACGGTCAGTCGACATCAAAATGGTTGTCAAAAGGACTTTCCACACCGAGTACGGAAAATACTCTTTCTACGATTATTTTAGAATGTATAAGCATTAAATTAATTAATTATGGAATAGCTAGCTGCATTCTTGCACTTGATATCGAATATTTTATTAGGTAACGGCATCAATAGCGACGTTTATTAAAACATGGGGATTTTTTAAATTTTAATTCACTCTTGGTAAAAGGTAAACTACTAAACAAAATACACCCATCAAAATTTTAATAAAAAAATATGTACAATGGTACATTTCATTGACATGCGGTATATTTTGAGATAGGCAAATAGTAATTTTCTTATTAAATAACATAAATACAAAAATATTGTTGCATAAAAAATACATTTGATGTTTATTTTTGAACGTTTGGTGAAGATATTTTTAATAAATCATTTGCTTTATCAATTGGATTTATTAATAAAATTGGATAATTTTGCAATTTAATAGATAACATGAAACTTGTTATAGAATAAACCAGTTTAATGTATGTTCGCGCCCAAACGTCCCTGCGCCCAACAGTTTCTACGCCAAACCGACCATGCACCAAACCGTCCCTGCGTCCAACATCCCTGCGCCAAACCGACCCTGCGCCAAATCGACCGTGCGCCAAACCGCCCCTGCGCCAATCTGATTGAATCTTTAGACAAAAAAATAAAAACTGTTGCAATTGGATCATCTGTTGTTGTTGGAATATCTAAAATAGACTATCGGCTACCAGATGTTTAAAATGTCTTGGGAAAAGTTCTAGAGTACAGCAATGGAGTTTATAGGATGGGAACACCTAGTGGAATAATAAAAAGTTGGTTACCTCCTAATGAAATTCAACCATCTGCGGCACCTGTACTAGTTGCCAATCCAGGAAAAACAATAAGTTTGAGAGGAGCGGTTTCTTGACCATCCAAAATCAAGTCGTTGTTCAATTTACCTGATAGTACTAAGGAATTTTGAAAAATGGCTGAAACTGACCCGTGACATTGCAAAATAGTCGCAGTTTGTTCAAAAAGACGATGTTTTGCAAAATGACTAGACATTGTGCAAAAACTAGGATTATGCGAAACGCAAAATTTAAATAATCATACTGTATATTCTCATGGAAGTTGTAGTTTTCATTATATGGATTTACTTTAGTAATTTTAATATGTAAAAAGAGTTGTTGTAATGTTATTGTAGAACGGTTTCTTAAATAAAGATGCAAATGTTTTGCTTTCTTGTCAACCGTCTTTTATTATTTAAAAAAGAAACCTCGGCTCACCATAGTAAATAGTTTTGGAACTCTCTGTTAGCAACCGATCTTTCTAATGCTCTTCCATCAATTTCATGAATTCGTTTTTAAAACATTTGTGTGATGATTTTTTTGCACCCACATAATTGTGTTTGCTTTTGTTTTAGAACGGCGCTTCTCTTGTACGACGTGTGGTCGATCTTATAACAAGAAATATAATCTCCAGAGCCACGTGCGTTTTTACTGCGGTAAAACACCACAGTTTTCTTGCGAAATTTGTCTAAAGAGCTTTCATCACAAATACACCTTAACAAGACACTACAAAACGCACATAACGGAGTGAAGAAAAAGTGAAAGAATTTGATTGACGAACCGAAATTGTTTACAATGTTGGTTATTAATAGGTTTACAAATTATTTGTATCGTAATTAATTTAATTTCGCCAATGTCCTTATCACCACAAGCGATAATTGAGATATTTGCATGCCATTTGTTGTCATTTTGTTGAAATTACTATAGTACCGTAAGTAATAGTAACAATTAAGTAAACAATAAAATAAACTCATTTCTGTTAATAACCACTAGTAGCTTGAATCTCTATCCCATATCCCCCTGTCGCCAATCCTCGTGCTAACGGAAATGGGGTCCAGGGCCTGACGTATAAATTCCTGAGTTTTTGGATGTATCCGCCCAGTACAGATTTTGATCTCGGTAAGAAAATTCAGTTATATACTGTAAAATTCTGTTTCTGTTATCTATTACACGCACCAGGCTATTTTAACCACAGCAGATTTCACCTGAAAACATCGGCGAGTCGGGGTCTTACTTCAAATTAATAAATATTTTCGGTATTAGTACGCATTTGATGAGTAATTAGAAAGATTATACACGGCATTTCATTATCGCAGGAAATAACTACATTTCGACTTTTATCATAAGATTTTGATTTCTATCGTATAAGTTAGAACTGAAAACTTAATGGTAGTGAGTTGTTAAATATCTAATTACACGAAAATTTAAGCAGTCGGCAAGGTTTCATTTATATAAAACTTCTAACCATTCTATTTTCTCATTCTAGTTTGTTCGGTGTAAAGGAAAATTTAAATTCTTTTTTTAAGTAATATGTAGAAAGATTTTTTATACAAGAACATCGCATCTCCATACAGTTTACTCATTATTTTACAACATGGTATCAGTATATACCAAGAATGCGAGGTTTATGTATACCTGAGAAAATAATGGTATCACAAGGAAAAATGAATTCATCCGAACCAACGATGGAAGAATCAGCGTTCAAGAATTCGTAAAGACAGAAGAAGGCAGCCTGCTTAAACCTTGATGTTAATGATACCAAAAATGGACATTTTGTAGAACCTCAAATTCCTCCATTTGTATATTGTCATTTAATGGCCAAGGCTATGAAAATTTATATTAGAATAAAATAACATAATTTCTGCATCACACCCGTAGATATTATTAAGTTATAAATATTTCGTATTTATGCTATATCATAGTACGACACATTTCGTTAGCAATATAGAATTTCTAAAATATTCTTGTGATCCTAGATGTCTAAAATTTGTATTTTCAGATTCAACAACTATTTCCCATACTTATGAGTGTGCAAAGTGCAATAAAAAATACAAATATAAGGGACACTTAGTAGCACACATCCGAGACGAGTGTGGCGTGGAACCAAAATTTCCATGCCAAATAAAGGGCTGCAGCTATAGATCGAAACGAAAACGGGACTTAAAAAGGCACTTCATGTTTAAACATGTAACTATTTAATTTTGTTGTGTAAAACAATAAATAAATACGCAGTAATTTTGTTTTTATGTCGTTTTAACTGTAATATAACTGCAGTGTTCAATCTTCGATCAGGTGTTACTTAATTTTCTTAAGCATTATACATGCAACTGCAAACACTTTTATGGATTGTTGTTTCACAGCTATACGATGTACGCTTATTTATAACATATCATTCAGTAGCCCTAAATAACTAATAGTATTTTATTGTATACGGAGCTGTAGTCGAGGTTAACAACTTTAAATGCAACAATTAATTAAACCAAAGACGATTAGTACTGATTTACACCGAGTGTCTATGTGCGTAAATAATGAATACAACCAGTCAGTGGACGTTGCTGATCTGCTGAGAATGGCTGATATAAATATGCAACTGTCGAAAATGTTAAATAAGCACCCTTGTTGATTATTGATTAATCAGTATGTATGTATTATTCGCGTTGTACGCCAGGAAAGAATTGCCCATCGATATATTTCTTTTTAAGCTCGATTTAAATTTAGCAATGTTGTAATTGTCCGATAATTAGTTTAGTAACCGAAACTCCGTTGTGCTCTTTCGACTAGCGAGAAGTAATTAAGAGACTACCATATGGACATTTATTTTACTTCTTATGATGTTATGGAGAAAAGTCGTTTGAATGGTATTAGAGAAGGTTAGCTGAAACAAGAAAATAATTAATGATACCATGTGAATGATAGCTTTGCCTTCAACGGCAGGTTGGGAGCCTTGCTCCGACCCACAGTAATCGTCAAAGTGAGTTGAAGCCTATAGATATATAGGTCTATATTATATTCATTATGTTTTTCGAAAAAGTCGGGGAATACCGACCACCTAAAGAAAAATGAGCGTAACTACTATGCAGTTCTGCTCTTTTTAATAATATTTTGTGGTTGGTAGGGTAATATAAGCAGTTCAAAATGATATACCTCAAATTTAAAGAAAACATTAAACATTTGTTTTATTTAAAAAAAAATGGTTTATTTTGGTCGGTATTAACCTACGAATCGGTTAAAACCAACCACATGGTTGGTTGAAACCGACCACATCGCCTAAAGCCGACCGGCCCTTTATAACCTTTACAAAATAAAAAAAATGTGAAAACAAAAAATTTAATAATACAAAATACAAGTATGAAATAGGAACGCAAAATAACTCTTATGCTTCGCAAAAATGACAAATATAAACTTGATTTAGTTCAATACCAGCATATTGTGGATGTCAAGATTTCCCACATGTGACCCACCACTCGTTATTTTTTCCAAATTCCTCGCACACTATGCAAGGTTCTGTGGCTATTTCCTGTACCTTTTTTACTTTTTTCTTGGTTTTTTGCATTTTGTCTATTTTGGAATCTTCTCCTAAATTTCTTTTGATAGTCATGACTTTATTGACCTTTTCTTTCCTTTTCTTCATATCTTCTTTAATTTCCAATTCTTCCTTATTTGGTGTAGCTGTAAAAATCAGTGAGTGTTTAAAGTGTTTAAAGACCTAAAGACACGAGGAACAGGCATTAGCTCTTTAAAAGAAATATTGATACTAACGGTTTTATCTTGATCATCTGTATCATTGGAATCAGTGTGCTCTTCGAGAGCATTATCACCGTCAGGAGATTCACTGCTCGTGCTAATGTTTAGATGTGTCTTTTCTTGATGGACCTGCCTCAAGAAGGTCTTTTTCAGAAATTATAGAGCCTTGTTCCCTGGCTTCACCTATTGATTCCTTATTCTTTTTAGATAACTCTTCCGGCACTTCATTGTTATTATTTTTACAATTTTTCTCGGTTTCTTCTTCAATTTCCTCTACATTTATAAACTCTTCCTCGCTAATAACATTTTTGTTTAAGGGGTAAAATCCTGTAGTTTCAAAACCCTTAACAGCTTTTTCTACTGTAGCTGTTCTGTTAAAGACCTCTTTAAACAATTCAGCCACATCTGTTTGCTCAATTTTTTATATTGTTTTGATCTAAGAAAATTATCACTCTTGATTATAAGCTGTCTTGAGAAGGCCATAGAAGCGGACATTTAACGGCTGTAGCCGATGGGAGGTATGGCGAGGTAGAGTTGCAATTGAAATTCCATTGCTCTTACAAAAAACCCTTTAAAGTACAGTGACTGCTGTGATTATCCATTACAAGCAAAACTCTGTCATCAGTGGAACATTTAGTTTGTTTAGCGAAGTGAACTAACCAATCATAAAATAGGTCTTCGTTAACCCAGCCATTTTTAGAGGTTTTGTAAATGGAATTAGTAGGTCCATTTTTAGTAAGTTCATATTTCATTCGAGCTCTTCCAAATATAAACATGGGCGGTACATAATCTCCTGCAGCACTCATCGCACAAATAACCGTTATTAGTTTACTCCTTTCGCCGCTTGTTAAGGCTCCAACTTGCTTTTGACCTTTGGGAGCCAAAACCCGTCCAGGTACATGTACCTGGGTGACTCCCGTTTCGTCCACAGTGTATATTCTATTGGGCGGGAAGTTATATTTCTGAAACTCTTCCGTAATATTGTAGAAGAACAAATTAGCTTCTTCTGCATTAAAACCTTTAATTCTATTAAGCGAGGTTGCTTCTGGTTTCCTTAAAGAAATATTCTTGTTACGACATATAAATCCATAACACCAATCTTTTCCACAACTCTTTTTTTCTTTATTAAAATTATTAGGAATGTTGTTCTTCGTAACATATTGAAATACAAGTTTCATTATTTGCTGCCTACTTAGCCCATAAAATATTTTTGACATCTTTAGGACGTAATGAGCCAACTCCTTTTCTTGTTCAATGTAAATACTCTGGCTCTACCCAATTTCTTTCTATTTGTAGGAATTTTACCACGCAGACGGTCTTGAAGGGTTCCATAGGGAATATCATATAACTTTGCTGCATGTCTTATTCCAACTTCTTTACTTTTAACAGCATTTACTGCTCTGTTCATGTCTTCGATAGTCCAACTTGCCCGTTTTGTTTTGCGGGTGTATTTAAAGGGCATGGTCACGTCTAAAACAAAGAAACAAAACACTTAGTATTTTTTCGGGTAAAAGCGATCATGCGGGTAATACCGACCACTCTGATCGGCTTTACCCGCCATGGTAGGTGAGTTATATTTTGTTGACAAAAAATTTATGTTCGAGGTTAGAAAAGAAAAAGATTCTGGTAAAATAAGCAAAGCTACCCTGTTTTTAGCGATATAAATACAGTTTCTCTTAAAATTCTAAAGCGCTTACCTATTTTTATTTCCAGCAATATTATATCAAATTACGCCATACCACTTCAATTTGTTTTTATGACCGCGCTGCACACACAGAGGTCTAAGAAACGAATGACATAGATTGGCGGGAGACGAGATGTCGAGTATAGTTGGTAGTTTGCCCGCTGGCGCGTATTTTAAATGAAAAACAGGGTGGTCGGTATTACCCACCTGGTCGGTTTTACCCGACTTACCCCTATACGTTATTTCACTACAGCTAACTTGTATATCCCCAAAATATTCTGTTATTGTTATCTGATGGTGTTCGGAAAACCATTAGTTTACAACGTTGTTAAAAGCAGATATCAAATACCGATTTCTACTACATTTCTACTACATTTGTAATTATAGAGTTACCTTTCTAATTCACTCACCTTACTAGGACTAGCGCTAGCTAATCAGCGATCTAACATGGTTCATCCTTGCATCTCCCCAATGTGTGTGTGTGCGTATGTGAGAGAGAGAGAGAGAGAGGTAGTGAGACAGATAGTCGGAGATGTATGTTCCTTTCCACTATCTTCATCTAAATGATTGAATTTGCTATTTCTTTCTCCGGAGGTCGTAATACAATCGTATGTTGTAGTAAAATTAAAGTTTAAATGTTCTAATACTTTCTGCTTTAATTTTAGGTGCTGCAAAATTCTCGGCCTATACCTGCCCAACGTGCATGAAACTCTATAAACACGTTAAAAGTCTAAGGCTGCACTTGAGATACGAATGTGGCAAAGACCCCCAATTTTCTTGCCACTTTCCAAATTGCCAGTTCAGAAGCAAGCAGAAAGGAAGTTTGAAACGTCATATATTAAAGCGCCACAAGTCTTAAGTATTTTTTTGTTTTCCCGTGGATATGTTTGTACACGTCTTGCTTTACTGTGCAATTACATTTAAAAATAAAGTAATTTCCAAATCGGTTTCTTTATCTTCTCTAGTCTGTTGTGTAAAATTTGTACCCATGTCAGAGTATTTATTAGTAAATTAATTGTTTTGTAAAAACTAGGTTGCGTATATTAATATAATTTATAAAAAACTGACTTTAATATAAACATCTTTATGCTGGAAATACGTTAGGAGGCGTTGTTTGGTAGTTGCTACGGTCTTGGTTTCAACAGCTCTTTTAAGGGTCTCTTTAATTGTCTCCAAGGAGTATGCAGATTGCTGTATTAGTTCAGTGCAAACAGTATTTTAGTTATTATTCTTGAATTACAGATAATGTTTTTTTAGGTTCCGAAACACAATATAATTATTTGCCGTACAAACGAAAAGGAGCCTACAGATGCGATGTATGTTGCAGATCGTATAGTTGGCAGCGGGGCTTGAAACAGCACAAGAAATACGAGTGCGGAATTGAACCTCGATTTAGGTGTCCCATCCAGGGATGCGAATATAAAGCGAAAATGAAAGGAAACCTTAAGAAACACGTAATTGTAGTCCATAAACGTTTAGAATTAGCATAATCTATTACGAAAAACCATTGTTAAAATACCTGGTGCAGTCCCTTTTTAAGTTTAATAGTTAACCCGAATGTAGTGTTTATGGTTGCTTTACTATTATGAAGATTACAAATAAACTTAAAAAGGAAAGAAGCTGAGATTGTTTATATATGAGCAGCGATTTCTACCTATAGATTATACCTCAGTATATGCATAAATTCAAAACTTACATGCTTAAATGCGTGTGCGTGTTATTTGAAGGTTTTCACTTAAGGTTTTTTTAGCATATTTACTGTTTGCACTGAATTAAGAATACCTAGCAAGAGTAAGCTCTAATTTTTGCTATATTTTGATTATCATATTCAATTAACCTTTGGGTCAGAATTCACGCGCTGGCATTGCGACCCCTACAGGTTGTTCGCTTGGATTAGACACTTTAGGTTAATACGATAGTTCGGTTCGTAGGAAATATCGTATTGTACGAAACAATGCTGTATGGTAATAAGAACCAGTAAACACAAATGGGGGTTACTTTTTAATATATTAAGAAAAATCGACCATCCAAAATTATTATTTTTAATGCTTCAGGAATAAAGTTTCTTTTCAATGGTGCTATTTTATTTTCATGGGGTTTAATCTAAAATTTATTTTTCTATCTTCACCTGTTAAACTTAAATCTTATTCTAGGACAGTGACATATGAGAGGTACATGTAGGTATTTGTAAGTTTTTGCTACCGAAGTTAGAATTCGCATGTGAAATAAACTTTAGTCGGAAGGATAGATTTTATGGTGATTACGTCTACCTTTTTATGTATAACTATAATATCATAAACTATCATCATTTTTGGGCTCACTGCAAAAGTAATTATTCGGTCGTTATCATGCAATAGACAATTAGGTACAGGCGGAGAATAGAAAGAAAAGAAAAAAACAGGCATTTGAGTTCTGGATATTCCGACGCATGCTTCGTATATCATGGATGGACCATGTCACAAACGAAGAAGTATTAAGAAGAATGGGAAGGGACAGAGAACTATTAGGTACCGGAAAAAAAACGAAAAACATCTTACCTTGGACACGTTTACCATAACAACAAATACGAACTTTTACAACTACTTATGGAAGGAAAAATAGAAGGGAAGAGAGGACCAGGTAGAAGGAAGTACTCGTGGCTCAAGAACATTCGGGATTGGACAGAAATGAACAGCAATTCACTAATAAGAACAGACAAGAACAGAAACGATTTTGCCCAAATTGTTGCCAACCTTCAATGATGAAGACGGCCTCGCTAAGAAGAAGAAGGAGAATAATAGTGACACATAAAGGACCATGAAATGAATAAAAGAAATGTTGCAAGATATGAAAGTTTCTTTCGGAACAGAAATTTCAGAATCTCAAAAAGAACGCATAGAGAGCACAGTGGCCCAGGATCAGATAGACTCCAGCAGCAAGTAAATTAAGACACGTGCAACGCCTTGCTTCCTTTAGTTCTAGGGGTGCTTTACCACCGCCGCGTTGTATGCATACTATAGTTCCCGCCATGAGTGTTGAAGCCTAGCGACTTAAAAGCATAACTGTATGGGTTAAGAAAGACTGGTTGGTCAGCAGTCTCAAAATATATACTTTCCGACCACTTTAGTACAAACAAGGCTGGGAACGTGAAATTGTAAGGGACGAAATAGATTCTATAATTATTAATGTTAATCAGGATTCAGACAGTGAAAGTGACAATTTTGATTAAATTTGTAATTAAATTGTTTTATTACTGCATTACTTAGGTTGTTGTAGTTGTTTTTTGTAAACCTCTATTTCATTTAATATTTGCAAATAAACAAGTATGTAATATTTTAAAACCTCAAAAATCTTTAAATTCCTTTTTCTCTTTCCAGCTACTGCATTTGTTGTAGTTACGATAAAACGCGCAAACATTTTTTAAACCGCTGACGTTTAAGTCCTGAAGATCTTCTAGCTCCATCTGTTGCACGCTGTGCGACAAGAGTAGCGGGACCCGACCGCGGATTTACTTTTATAATCTTTTCAGACGCACAACGTGCAGAAAATTGGCCCCAATGGGTACTTGAATGAGTGCGATAGGTGTACAGTTTGCAGTTGTTTCTTAAGTAAAGCGCTAGGCGGGTAAGCTTCTACACTCGTGGCGGCTACTATACCACTTGATCTCTTTGTGGAGGAAGTAGCAGTGAGATTTGCGCTGAGGCTGCAACTGTAGCAAAAGGGAGGTAAGGGCAGACATACTTGCATCCTAGATGAGCTGTTGTTGACTACCTGTCTCCGAAATGTACATTTAATAGACATTTCAGTGTGCGCGCCAAACCTGGTGGAACTCATATCACATATTTACTGATGGATCTAGAACAGGGCATAAAACTGGATACGGAGGGTTCTCCGCAGACCAAAAGCTACGGTAAAGCATATCACTAGGCAAAATAGCGACTGTCTAATAAGCAGAGGTAGTAGACATACCGCATCGTGTAAATGCAATTCTTGAACGACGAATCAGGAACCAACGTACCGGTACCTTCAGTGACAGCATAATAGCATCACTAGCCCTAGGAAGTAGTAGATTTAGCTCGGTAGTGGTACTGCAGTGCTATGATCTCTCGAAGATATTTCAGAAGATAATGTCGTTTTTCATCAAAGTATACATATGTACGGCAAGGAGGAAGCAGATGGTATTGAAAAACTGGTCTCTGAACAAACTCGATGGGGACCAGAACCGGCAGTCGTCGTCTTCTTGGCAACATTAAACGTTATGCTACACCAAGACACTTTAAACAATGTCACCAGCAGGTGTATTAAACTTTTAACAATCCAAGTTGTCATCAGGTAAGGGCTGCTATTACTGCCTATTGCCGAAGACAGCCCAATACGGTGTGTCTCGAAAGAATTTTTGACTGGCTGTAGGAATTGTATCTGCACTCTCCAGAAAGGAAGACGCCGAGACGGCTGAATACGTTATATGTCACTGCTCTGCACTTGCGCGCTGCTGGTCCGATATAGCCAGAATTTTCAACACGCCGGTGGTGGACATCCTTAAGTACATCCAGAGGATTGAATGGCTTGGGTGATACCCAAAATGAGGAGCCGTTGTGGTGATAGTACAATGGGTCTATCGTGGCTTACGTGCGGGCGGGGCGAACTTGCTTACCCTCCAATTCATAATCCAGAATCATATGATGTTCTCTAGCCTAATACAGAGAGGCATCTAAATAGCTGTTTAATATGGATACATTATATCTATCTACAAATTAATACCGCATCCTGGTCTCCTAAATCATAAATTTATTTGTTTATCCCGCTGCAGTTTGGACCATGTGGAGGAAAATTCTATTTACACTACATGCATTGTATTATAAAAATGTTATCGTTGGGACAGTGTGTTGAGATTACTTTTGGAAACTATGGATATACATTTACATTTTTACTATTTCAAAGTGGGTACACAAGTTTATGCCGACACAGACTATTTATTGTAATAATATTACAATAATTAGTAGTGGCTGTAATTATAGAAATTTATTTTGAATGCAACTAAGCTTTGTGTATGTTTTGCGTTTCAAACAGTAAAAGCATTTGCATTCGACTAAATAAAGCGGTGTGATGATAGAAACGCATTAATTTGTTGTTTGTTTAAATAAACAGCGGTGCCTGATTTGTACAGGCTCTTAATAAAACAATAATTTGCGGAAAATTTCTAGTATAATAGATAAATTTGTTGCGTGGCAGTTTGGACACCAAAAAAATTAGACGATGGCTTTAAAAGGTGACTTTCCGGCTACAAACATCCACAGCTTGGTGAGTATCTGTATGTAAGAAACTTGAAAATTCCTTAGTTATTTGTGTAATTTCGAAACAGGTGCTTTTAGACAATATTTTATCAGTAATAATAGTGGTTATTTTGAGAATTGTTTCTATTTTTTAACTTTTAGTTATTGCAGATCCAGGCGATAGAGTGACGTTCTTCTGCCGTCGTTGTTTCAAGATTTACAAAACCAAAGGGACATTGATGCGACATCTTCAATATGAATGTGGAAAGAAACCTTCGTTCCAATGTAAAATTTGTTCTAGATTTTTCAAAAGAAAGGAAACTCTGAAGCATCATGTTATTGCGGTTCATAAAATTATTGTTTAGCGTATTAAATAAATCAATGTTTACAAATATTCATAAGTTTAAATTTAGAATATATCGATGTAACAAATTTTATGGTTGCTTTCCGTAAAAGATTAGATGCAAAGACAGTTTGTGTTCCTTAAACAAATTAGAACGAATTTATAGAGTAATTTAATGTGAACTTAGCTGATAGCCATTTTATAGTTGTAATTTAACACTGGTTGTATATATAAGCTAGCGTAATACATCTAAGTAC
>JABXWE010057209.1:0-16975 GCA_014611495.1 Limonius californicus | reverse complement strand
TCCATACCAAACTTTGTATAATAACATGATAACATCTTCAAAACTGATTTATGTTATTTGAAATTCAAGTGTTCTAAAAATTAATGTGTTACAAGTATATTATTTGTTTTAAGCTATCAATTAATATTTCATTTATTAAATCAAAGCATTCTCAGAAATTTGTTAATGAATGGTTTTTACGTTTCCCAAGCATTAAGTTATATAACATTAATTAAAGAGTGTTCGTGTTAAAATTAAAAACCCTACCATAGTGAAGAGGTTCTCTAGAGTCTAGACATCTATCTTATACAAGTATGATTGTATGTTCGGCAAATACTTTCTACAGGTTAAATAAAGTATTTTATCATACAAGTAAAATTTTAATAATATTTTACGTACTTTCAGGTTCTCTGTGTACCCCTCTGAGTAGCAATATTTTTTAAATGTCTCATAACTAATTTTCTAGATGTAAAACCGAGTATATGTTTCCTGTTTTCATGTGCAAGAATATGTAGAAGAAAACCCGATATAAAATTTAATAAATAATTAATTATAATAATATAAAAAAAATTCATCGATTTGTAGCAATGGTAAATGGCGAATAAATAACAATAATTATTCGCGTATGAGCAGTAAAACAATTTAATATTAAATACAGTCAAATCATTATAATTCAAATTTGTTTATTATTCGAACTAGAAGCTGTTTCTCGACAAAATACTTATTCAAATGTTCATATTTTTATATCGATGCCTTGAATCTTTTGATAAGTCAAAGTATTTTATAATTTCATAGACTAGGTTTGCTATTAATATACATATATTTCTGTAAATGGAAGTTAGATTTTTCAAAAATAATTGCAGGTGTTTACTCCAACTCTATGGTGATTTATGGCAATCTTCCGGTCAATGACCATTTTCACTTTCAGTGGCGGCATGTCAATTGAACTTAAATAGTATAGTATAGCATTCATTGCAAACATCGAACAGGGCGTATTTTCCATTCTAATGATAATAATTACATTAAATATGTACGTAATTCTTGAGCTACTTCTGACAACTTGAATTTTCGATAACTGAAATTATTGTTGATTTCCACTCAACTTTGATTTGTCGAGGTTCTACTGTATAGTAAAAATATTAAACATGTTCCTCTCTTTTTTGTCTAAGGTTTTAAATTTTGAGGACTTAATGCTGAGACGTAGAACTGATGTTCTACATGAATTTATTTAGGTACGTATACATTTTTGATAAACTTCTGAAAAACAAACAAAATATTTTGAATCTGTTTCAAAATAAAGAAAAATAAATTTTTTAATATTTTCGAACGCAACATCTTGACTGTTTTGAAAACATAAATGATTTGAAAGTCGGTGTATTGAATATTAAAAAATATATATAAACAATTTACTGTTGCTCCCATAAATATTATATATATTTAATATAGCCTTTAACGTTTTTAAAATAAAATTACTATAAGGGTACCACTGAAATGAGATTATAAAATATTTGGTTTCAGATTTCGTTTCTGTTCTTGTTCATAGGCGTATCCAAATAATTGACAGTTTAATTTAAGTATTTAATCAGTATTGACGACCTATCGGATTCATTTCAGACGACTTTAATTTTGAGTATGATTGATATTCCATGTTAACCTAAATTTGTGAATAAATCTATTCTTATGGCTTTCGGCGACTGTAAACTGCCATTTCTTTAAGTGCCCCTGTTAGCTTTATTGCGCTCAACTTCGAAGTAGAAAGAAGCAAATTGGATACAGCGAGGGCATCTGGTAAGACTCCAGACCACTGTCCATTGTCTATAAATTCGCTTAGACGTAGGACAAGGCTTGACCATTTCGTATGTTTTCGAACGGCCACTTTAATAGTTCTACATTAGATTAACTGCGAAGTGTGTCATTGTCCAATTTCGTGTGGCTACGTAAATTAGGTCCTTCATCAATGTGCATTTGCATTAAATTACCTGCATGTGCTTGTCTGTATGGGGATATATTAGGTTGGCAAATAAAATAATTAGGATAATGTCACTGCTTAATTACCTTAAATTCGGTGTTATATTATTTTTTTAAGTATTTAATTTATTGTTTAGGTTTACACAATACACAGCAATATATTTTCTGTACTTACTTTTGATTGATTTATTCATTTTTGTTAAGTCTGTTGTAACTACTACATTATTTATATTTTCTATAGTAGAAAATATAGATTTTTGAAAAAATAGTTCCTATAATTAGAGTCCTTGCTTCCAACATAAGATCAGGAATTTTTTAAATAATTTTATATTGAGATTCACAAAGTGTTTATTAAATTAAAATCTTGGATTTCAGCCTGGCCTAATTGCGGCATTAGTTTGATTTTTAGAAAACACAGAAATATTAAAAAAACTACCACCTTCTTAAGTTTAATATAAAGCATATTTGACATTCACACAAAGGTGGCCTTCTTATTTTATTTTTATTTCAGTCAATTGTGATTACCATATTATTTGTATTCGTAAATTATTTTTTATACAACTATCTGATTTCTCCCTGGTAATTCATACTCTAAAAAGGATAAAAGCCACAAAAATGCCTTCTTAAAGATTTTTTTCCTTGCACTAATCCCGATACTATTATAGATTTTGCACAATAATTAAGAAAATATTTATAAAATAAGTTGCTTAATAATAAAACTTCTCGTTTTTTAATAATAATTCATATTTTGTTATACATATAAATAGCCTTTTTACATAATTTTTTTGTTTCACTCTGCTATAGTGAGATTTTGTATATAGTATTCTTACAATCTAACAATAATTAAGCTCCTCATTTCACCCACACGTTTATAAAACAATTCTTATTTAGGCATCAAGAAAAAAAATTACAGTTAGTTTTAAAATAGTTGTTGAACCTGCTATTTTACTTTGATTTTCGGAATAGACAGAGGAAATCAATCATTTTAATAAATAAACTTTCCGCTCGTTCCGTTTTTTATAATTCGTATTCTGATATTCACAAAAATGTCCCTTTTATATATTTGCTTGTTTTAAGCTCCTGTGATCCGATATTAAGTAATTTTTATGTTTCCAGATTTAGCAAAAAAAAAGCATTTACTTATAATAGTTTCAATAATCGATAAACAGGAACTTAATATTTCAATTTTAATTTGGTCATCCACAAAATACGTTAATAAATTAAACAATTTTTCTTTCAATCTGTTGTAATTGCAATATTATTTTGTTTTGCAGAATAAAAGGAAAAATATTTCTAATAATAATAATAATTTTAATAATTTTGTACCTCACTCCACAGTTATTTATTTTCGAATAATTTAAAAATAATCATTAGAATAAAAACCTTTTTAACATATTTTTATATTCTCAGAATAACCAGAAAAATATATTTAAATAAAAAATTAGATCCGTCCCTGCCCTTTGTTTACTTTTGAATATTCTGCTTATATAGATATCCTTAAGGATATTATTTATATGTAAATATTATTTATTTTTTACGTGTAGTTAAGGCCACAGAGATATTCAGGACGTTCGGACGTGGGTTCGATACCAGGCCCCAGCGATATCGATTTCTCTTATGTGTAGATAGTTTAAGTTAGATTAAGTTTAGCCAAGTTACAATAAACCTCCGGTACCTTCAGTGTCGTAGGGGTGCACAAAGAAAACTAATTATCAAATATTTAGGTCTATCATTCGACCTGAAAGATAAAGAAACAAATATTTCATTTCTAAAAGCATTATTTTCTATTGAGAACTAAAATCGCAGAAATTGCGAAAAGGCGCACACTGGGACGCGTGTTATCGATTTTCGTCAATAGCCCGCTAGTTGGTAACAACAGGTGTCCCGAGTTATGTAGTAGCGAAAAAATATAAAAAGAGTGGCGCTTTTTTATTTTTAGTTGTACTTTTTTCATTGGTAATGTCAATGACGCCTATTAATACACATTCCACGGTTTTATGTTGCAGCTTCATTGAACGATTTTTAAAATATGTTTTTTTCATTGTTTACACATGTTATATGGGCATTATTTAGTTTATTTACTGTATTTACTATTCTGTAAGCTGTAATATGTAGTGTGCGTGCGATATATTTGCACGTGTTGTTTCGCTTTGATGTTTTGAAATACTGACACAGTTTTCTCAGCTGACACAAAAACAACTTTTGAAAAATATTTTGTTCCAGCTAGATAGTATACAGTGGGAGGCGGTAGGAAAGCAATATTATAAAATAAAGAAATGTACATAAAACTGCATTCGAAGATCCATTTCACTTTCATATTGTTGAAGTATGAATAAAAAAAGGGAGTTTCCATAGGAAAACTTGGTCTAACAGCAAACATAAAAGATTAAAAATAATAAATTAGAAGTAATAATATTGCGAGGAGGAACGAAATAACCGTTTGGCGGTTGGTTAAGCGGGAATCAATAATTGTACAGGGTGTTGCGCCTGAAACTTGGAAGATGGATCAAGGAATAATTCGATAAGGTGTTAGCGATTGATATACTTAGAGTTTTAAAAAGACTTTGAACTTGCCTAAAGACTTTATAATTATATTGTTATTGTTGTATAGACGAGTAGGAATACTAAGTTTGAATTTATAACTTTCTGGCAAAAGTTTGTGTAAGTTTATTGTCATCGAATTTTTAGGTTATCACTTTAATAATAATTTATACAAATCAATACTTAAAAGTATGAAATATGTAGTATCAATAATTATTATCGCTATGTTTATGTTTCCCTTTAGTTTAATATTATTCCTTTAAGACTCTACGAATTACAATAGAAAATGTGCTGATGCGGCATGAGCGGTGCTGCACTATTTTATTTTCTACTGTATAATATGTGTCTTCTGTGGATGAATTTGCTTCTCGTTTAGTTGTTTGTTTATTTAGTTATATAAATATATTGTTCGTAATTTTACATCCAGAAAGCAATGATTGACCTTTATCAGGTAACTTGATGCTCAGTCCAATTCTAATTATTTAGGTTTAACATTTTATTGGGGGTAAATATATAAGAGATGATTTTTTTATAGATAACTACATGTTTAATTGTATGAAAGTTTTATTGTCGTGGCAAAAAAGCGAGAATCAAGGGAGTGAAAAAATAGCGAGGGTTTGCTCGAGCGATTTTTCTACTTCCCTTGATTCGAGATTTTTTGCCAAAAGGCAATACAATTTGAAAAGTATTTATGTTATAAAAAAATGATCTTGAATGTATTTTAGGGAGATTGATACACAACTACATTATACAGACAATTTAATTTGAAATAGAAGATTTATTCAAAAGAAATAATTTCAGATTAACAATAAACATTTTAAATTAATAGGAAATGTATTATAATATTCAAATATATTGTGTAGGTTTGCTTGATTTTTAGTAACATTCTGAACATTGAAAGTGCAATTATATGTTGTATTATTATTATTACCAGATTCTTTTTGCATATTATTAATGTTTTCCGTAGTAGAATTTTCTTGTCTAATGTTTATATCTCTTGCAATTTGGATTCCAGAAGGTTCAGGTCTCAGTTTGTTTATTAAACTAGCATGATGTTCCTCGTCTAACTGTAAATAAGGGCTTAATGACTTAGCATTTGCATGTTCAGTCATTTTGATCAGTTGTTCTTCCGGGACACCTGATTAAGTAAGGTTTGATACAGCACTTGATCGATCTGTTTGATTCGTGATTTTGTTTCTCACTGTATCAAGCCCTATTCTTTCCGCAGATTGTTTGGTGCATTTTCCAATCTCATTTACGCCAATAGCTATATTTTTGTACCAGTCAGAATCAGTTTTATTCTAGTAAGGATTTAGAGTTAGAAATAGACGATCTGACGTAATTTGAGATTATTGTGCTTAGACACTAACCAGTAATGTCTGATAATTGTTGAGCACCACCCTGGCATGTTTTGGAAAAAATAGGGTTGTATTCAATTCTTCCGGTTACGTTACCATTTGGTATCTTTACCTCTTTAAAAAAAATGCACTTTGCCTCTCCCCCTCTCCAGGCTAGTTCGAGTGCTATATGATGAAACTTTTTTTTGAAGTCCTTCTGGACAATCTTCGTTCCACAGATTCAATATTTTATATATTTCTTCTTTACACAGAGCAGTCGAACTTTGCTTCCTCTATTCGGGAGTAGACTCTTTAATTGCATGGATATGGTCACACCGTAGACGTTGATAAAAACTCTAAAGTCGAACTATTTAACATGAATTTTCAAGGTTTTCAATTTATAAAGGTCCTCTTTATTGTGTACATTTGCAAATAATATCAACTGTTATCAAATAAATCCTCACGAACTACTTTTTCTTTAAAACTGATAGTACCCAATTATAATTCTGGGTAGAAATAATATGTTATTTTACAGAAATAATTTTTTCTAAGCCTAAGCCACTTCTAGAAAACTACTTAAAAAATTGCTGGCAAAGTGTAAAGCCTTATTAAAGCCAGTATGATATGACGTTGAATTTTATACAAAATTTACACCTAAATTTATGTGAAAATATTTAGCTGTTGCATAGACAAACTTCATAAGTACATTTTGTACTAAAGAATCATGTAAATTATTTAAAATAGGTTCCAAATTTAGAATTAAATATGCGTGAAAGACGCAACACAAGTAGCTAAATCAAACGGAAAATACAACTCCTGACGGTTGCACACTATACTTTAATTTTACGAGGAGGAGGTGGAGTTAACAGATGGCGCCAAATTTTAAAATGTCAGCGAATGGGGTGAAAATTCATGTGTATTAGGAATGTGCTTCGTTTATTATTCTTTGTAGTTCACGTAAGCATCCCGCCAATATGATCAAATTTGAAACACTTATTCGTACCTATTCACGATAATAACCAAAACAAAATAACAAATACAGGACAAACGTAAACCATGTAATGGCAAACTATCACTAAAATGTTTGTTAATATGCAAGCGCATATGCTCAATTTCACATGAAAAATGAAAGACAAACATACAAACAGGAAATTGCAGAACCTTTTACTTATTTACAAATTTACACTTACATCTTGCATTTAACTTAACATCGTGTCATACAGGCGTTAGAGGTTAGTTATAGGCTTGTATCTATTTCTATTTGTCTCATACAAAATTATTGTAAGTAACTTTAGTATGTACCTGATGCAAGAGCTTCTATTACTATTAGCAAATCTTAGGGACCTAAAGGTTACAACAGTGAAACTGCTACAGTGTTAATACGCATGCAGTTACGTACAAACGAATATTAAATTATGCACTTCAACATATAGATTTTATTTTAAATGAATTTTTTGAAGATACTTGCCTAGTGACATACGAACTAAACTATGTCTCACTTCATTTTGTGTTTGCGTAGCCCCCGATGATTAATTATATTTGCATAGTAAGGAAAATTATTAGCCGGCCTCGGTGGTCTAGTGGTTAGCGCGTTTGCCTTTAGATCCGAGGGACGCGGGATCGAACCTGGCTGAGGTCGGCGAGATTTTTCTAGCGGGGAAAAATCTTCTGTCGGATAAGAAGCAAAGCCGTAGGTCCCGTTCCACTACGATGTGTGACACGTTAAAAATCACTATTGGAGTTGGAATTGCCCCAGATAGGGTCAAATCCCACAACATAGATTTAATCTTGTTTCAAAGGTATAAAATGTTAACGTTTTCGATACCCGCTTGGAATCATCCTCAGACTAATATGAGACACCAGCAAAATTACAAAATTAACAGATCAAAAACCATTGTGTAGGAAAAATATTAAAACACGTAACACACAAAATGAATGAACTAAATAATACAATCATAACTAAGAAACTAAACATTTCGCGGCAACGCCGAAATTAAATATTATTTAAATTTACTGTAAGTCGTGATGGATAACATTAATCTGAATTTAAATTTAAGGAACCCAAAAATTTGGAACATCATTAAAGCAGATTACAAATGATTTTGATTTTATGTGACATTTTTAATCTGCTTTAATGTTGTCCCAAATTTGTGGGTTCCTTAAATTTTAATTCAGATTAATGTTATTCATCATTATCCCAAGTGGGCATCGAAAACGGTAACATTTTATACTTTTGAAACAAGGTTAAATCTATTTTGTGGGATTTGACTTTGGTTTTATTCAACGACATATCTAATATGTGAATATAATTCGTATGTATCCGTATCTGATGATATGCAATTAAATGACACTGACTTCATTTTACATACATTGCATATTTCGGAATTTTTGAGCATATCTTTATATTAATTGCATATTTGAGCGTATTCATGCTACGTTGATAATTGTTTTGTCTCTTTATGGAAAATAAATTAGTAGAATAAAGAATACTTTCTAGGAATAAGGATTAAAGTAATTGTATTTAGCATTCCCGCGTACCTACTGCTTGAAAAAACAGGAAGTTCCAGCTTAAAATCAGATACCTAACTGACTCAGAATTTAGATTACCTTTCTAAGAATTAAAATAATGCAGGTCAATCATTTTAAAATAACCAATCGCTGTATAGTTAAATACTCGTACTTGGTTTTAGTTTCATTCCTACTTTAGAGTAAACCAGTGGCAGAAAAATCATCGACATCATTGTGAAAAGTAGTAGTTCTTTGTGTGAATTTTCACTGTCAAATTTTTAAAATGAAGTTGCCGTTCTGTCTAATGATTCCGAAAAATAACAGTCTAGTTTAGTTGTGGATCAAACAAAACCTGGAACTTTTGTTGTCTGAAATCGAAGTGTTTTCTAAAGCTTACAGTAAAATGGTAAGCAGTTTTTGTCGGATTCTTTTAATTCAGCATGTGAGTACATATCTACATTACAAGCATTTACCACATACACTTTTTAATAGTTTCAGATCGCATGTGATAAGAAATTCCAAATTAGTCAACATGTCAACACTGCTATGCACAAAGGTCAAAAATCAGGAGGAAGTCAGAAATTACAAATGCCAGTACGTGAATCGTTATTGGTGTTTTAAATTGTGACAAACTTTGCATATCTTATCTAATTAGCTCTAGAGAACTAGAAAAAACCAATAACCGTCGCCATATCTAGATTTGTAAATGAGGACCTAACAAAATTGTTTCTTCCAGAAGCTGTTCCTGCTGAAATAATAATATTGTTTTCTGATGCTGCAGCATACATGATCAAATCAGGACAGAGTTTAAAAATATTCTATCCAAATTTAATTCGTATAACTTGTTTGACCCGTGGTATTTAATAGAGTTGCGGGAGAAATTAGAGACCCGTTTCCCACTATAAACGATTTAATTAGTAATGGGAAAAAAGTATTTCTAAAAGCATCCCCTATGGGTGCAGTTATATACTGTATGGAAAAATTACCAAACATTGCACTACATTCTAATTGGTAACCGGTAATTGCCAGATGAAATACGTGGGGCCTCGGTGGTCTAGCGCAGCAACGCGTTGCCACTCGAGGTCACACGAATTGTAGTCGTTCCGCTGTGGTTTCGAATCTCAGCTGGGGCGACCGCATTTCGCTTAGTTGAGTTTAGGGTGCATGCTGCATGAATGGTTAGTCAGTTAGTGTTTAAGGGACGCCCGAATCCTCCTGAAGTAATGCGAAAGCGGTTCCGGGGAGGGGGGACGTTAGTATGAACGAATGAAAAAAAAGATGGAATACGTGGATGGAAGCCGCTCTTTTTTACCGATCATTTGGAAAGAATTCGAAACTTATTCTTAGATTTTTGAAATTCTTCAGCTCCAATTATAGATACACGAATGAAGAAAAAGAAGAAGTATATTTGTTGAAATAATAGCAATAATAAAGTTGCCAGTTCCAGTTAGCTAGAATTACCTATAGTTAGGAGATTAATTAATTTATAGCTGGAACAGTATTATCTCACTATGTTACTTTGTTTTTATATTTTTCGATTTTCTAACAATAATTTTAAAAATTAAGGAATTTTAATTCAATCAAAGAGTTTAATTCATAATAATTAAAAGAAGTTTTTGTATATAATATGCATACTTTATAAAAAGTATTGCATACATACGGTATTTCCAGTGCATCTATGTATGCACTGCACATATTTTAACAGTTTATCGTGCATATATATCCGTGCTTTAATGGTTAGATTCTGATATAGATATAAAAACGAAATTTAGCAGAAACGTTAAACTAAATTCGTTATTTCCTAAACATAAAATTTCATATTTTTAGTTAATCTGTTAGCAAAGTCACTGGAAAATATGAACTGGATAGAATTAATTTTAGACAGCTGTAAATGCGCAGTGGAGTTATGAATTTCGAAGAACTTTTCACAAAAACCGTCCCTAACGTGATTATTATTTATTATGATACCCTATGTCGAACACATTTAATCACGATATTAAAAGAGTAATTTTAAAAATAAAGGTGGGTCACTTCTATAGGTACTTATCTTTGTGAAGAATCGAAAGATGCCCATCCCACCCAGCTTATCCAGACTCAGCATATTTCGTGCTATTCATGGGTCTAAGATGACCCACCCTTAAAAAAACTACCATTAAGAAACCCTGAACGCCATGGGAAAGTACAGTGCGCTGCGGCCACTACTCTACCGCAGTCCCCTTATATATTTATAAACTATACTGTTGATTAGATTTATCATGAACCATGTGCAAGGTTTTTATAACCCAAGCCATCCACGACGTTACGATCAGAAAGCGAACTTTCTACTCGTATCAATGGAACTACCACTACAGATTAACGTAGGATAAAGAGCCAATGGAAGAAGGAGAAGTTGAATATGTACGTACTCATTAAACTAACGTGGTATAATGAATGCCAGTTAGGAAAAGGAGAACGCTTGAGATGGGAGTGATATGAGGGAATATAATAAAAAGGTATAAAACGGCTATTGAAGTAGTCATTCAGGAGAGTAAAGAATAGTCCCAAACCTTAAAGACACTAACGTATTTCTTATTGAACAACCCTCATACATTTAAAAATCCGCGTTTCATCCTCTCTTTCAATTTTTTATTACCTCTAAACCTAAAACTTCCATCAGAAACGGGTCATGTATGATGCAATGGTTCAGTTTCAATTTGTACCCAATATATCGAAGTTTGACATTTTTTGACATATTTACAGTCTATTAAAGACATCGATTGGGATTCTAGTTTGGTAATAATCGTTGTCCTTACGTAACTATAATTGGCTTAAATAAATGCTAGCTACTGTGAAAGTTGAGGGGTATGCAACACAGTTTCTTAACGTTTTAACCGAAGAAATTAAATGAAATATTTTATGCTATGTTGAATAATAACAATAAAAAAAAAATTGCCATCGCCGGGAATTGAACTCGGATCAACTGCTTGGAAGGCAGCTATGCTGACCATTACACCACTTTGCCGCTGATGTATGTGTTTTGTACAAAAGAAATATAATGTGCATGTTCCTTACCGAAACATCACCCTGTCAATTTTTGTATTTGACAAACAAGTCATAATTTGCGTCCTATATACCAACTAGGTGAAATACTTATTTAATATAAACACTGCATCAACATAACCTTTATACTCAAATAATTCACAACTATAGTGACATTGGTTTCTGATTTTTAGTTGTCGGTATAGTTGGTTGCATACACAATAGGCGCAATTGACGCTTTCTTTTTAAAAGTATACATAGGCTATGTATACTAAAAAGAAAAAGTTGCACTTATTTACAAAGTACACAACTTACATTCCAACAACGTTTGTTTATTGGAAATGAAATCAATTATATCATACAATTTACATTAATTACAAGTATATTAAATCTGAGTTTTCTGATCACCAACGGGCAAATCATTTCTTTGTGAACGCATAACAATGTTATTTATTCTGAAATATTTAGAAAATATTGTAGATTGCTGGAACTAAACTAATGCAATCATTATAAAACTATTATCGATTTAAATGTAGATAGTAACACTTCGAATTTTGTACAATATCATCGATGATACGATTCAGGAATAGTACATTCTGTAACGAGGTTGGAATGAAAATTTGATGCGAGTGGAATCTTCCGAACGCGAGCCGAAGGCGAGCTTAAGGAACCACGAGCATCGAATTTCCATTCCCAACCGAGTAGCAGACTATACTTTCTCTACGACCACAAGATATGTAATAAATATAATAAAATTAATAAGATTCGGAACAAATATTTACAAAGTTTGTGATACATTACCTACCTTTTTTAGTCAAAAAGTAAAACTATAAACTAACACGCCATCACATGCACATGCACTTGATATCTCCTTAAATTAAAAATTCATATAAGTCGTTTCTAGCACTCACTTAAAGAATATAATTTTAAATCACGCCTTCTAGAGTTCATCCCGTAAAATGTACTCCTAAACATGTGTAAATGGTAGTTTTGGCATCCTATTCAGGACAACCATATTAAAACGTCCTTCGTAAGCATTTCACTCGTTTTTTAATGAGTGAAATAGTTAGTTTTTAGTTTTATTTTTTGACTACAGCGTAGTAGAGTAGTAGAGTAATCTACAAATAAAATAGTACATACGGCTGTATAAAAGAAAACGATGAGAAACATTAGACAAATGAAAGTTTACAACTTATTTTAACTCTCGGAGGGCAGAAACCGGGTCTCAAGTGACATGGTCTTTAATTTTCTTTTTATTAATTCTACAATTTTTCGAAATACCACTTTAGGTGTTGGCGTATTCCTGGAAGCTAGTATGAAGATGCTTTAGAGTGAATTTTGTGGAAAAAATACTTGACGTACCTGAGATAATCTGCTTACGTTGCTTGAGACCGGAAGATGTGCTTTCTGTGTAGGTAATTAAAACAAAAACACTAACAAGTCTGACAGTAGTTTTAAATGTGTTTGGCAGATACATGGGCAGTGCAAAAACAGGAGTAGGTATTATAATTACATTATCATATGATAGCTTTTTTTAGGAGCACATGTTGGCGTCTTGAATTAGTATGTAAAAACAATAATAGACGGGAACTAGGAATAGTAAAAGAACAATCAGAGGAAACCAAAAATATGCAGGCGGACACATGTTTTTTCGTACAGATTTAACACCTCCACACATGATGTAAAGAAATTACCACATAACGCGTGTGAGGTAGCCCACGGGTTCAGCTAGTATATTTTATTAGTCACTTATGAAAATTGTTCTTAAAATAAAAAGAATGTTTGCAACTTACCACTATTTATTCCACCGCGGTTGTAATTAAAACCCCTTTAATTACAATTTAATTACACTCGATAGAACTAATAAGTGCTCATTAAAGCTAACAATAAATATTAACAATATTTCAGCACCAACACGAATTTTAATTTAAAATAGGCAAATAACAAAATATATATAGATCACAGAAATACAGACACTCGCGCTTTACAAAAATAATAATAATTTAGCGCAGCAAGTATAGCACCAGCAACTCCCTCATCGAAGCCAAGACACAAGGGGCACTAAGACCTTTTTCTTAATTTTCAAAAGTCCGTTATTATTTTATCTTCTCCCCCACTTTTTAACGGCCGATTCTTCTACTAATTATCCGTACTTCTTGATGATGAGGAGGGGTGCTTTACAGGGCCCGGCATAAGGCCAAAGGTAAGGCACCACGCGTGCGACCGTTGAGATGTTCTCCTTCAGTGACTTTACTTGCCTTGTGGGTTGATTGTCTCGTGCCGGACCTTATGGTCTGGTGGATATACCTTGTCTCCTTAAAAATATCGTTTAACCCAATAAAATACTGACACAAGAAACTTTTTATAAGAACAATTGAAGAGGAAAGATGTCAAGCACATGAATTAATAAACAGATTTGATAGAGTTAGAACATCACTTCCTAACCTGAGATAAATTTGTTGGCTGTTTGGCTTCTTTTGAAATTTTATTGTATACTTCAAGCCCTTGTAATATAAGTAAATATAAGTATACATTCTGGGAGCAGGTCTTAATTGATACACTTTTTTACATATCTCATCTCGTAATTATTGCACATCTTTATAGGTTTCTAACATTAAAAAAACTCTGGTTCGTTTATTGGAAGATCAAATACTCCTCAACACTCTATTTTGTAGTTTTTATAGTTCCTGCATGCACCTTTCAGCGATTAGAAGTAATGCGTTAGTACTATATGTAAAAAGGGACCCATAATAATCTTTCTGTACACTAATATTGTACACTAAATGTTTAATTTAGAGTGGATTTCTCCAAAGAAACTTTATAGCAACTTTTCCTACAGTATAATTAACATATTCTTTAAATGTTTGCTTATTTTCTAATAGAATATAAGTAATCTTATTTAAAAAACATGCTGTAGTTCTACAGAGTCTACCACAATATTGGTTCCATGATATGGTGTGTATTTGTAGACGCATTTAATTTAAGCCTATCAGAAATATTTTCATGGTCACGACTTAAGTTAATTACTGCACTGTTTACATCCCCATCTGCTGTTGCTGTCACTGGGTCTTCTGGAAATAAGTTACTTTGTTGGTATTTTATAAATTAATTATATTATTAATATGAACGGCGAAGAACAATAGCCTTAAAATTGATTCTCGAGGAACGTAATTTCATTGCTAGGGAATTTTCTCCTTCGCGCCTAGTAATTTTGACTAAAGAAAATATCACGCGAATGATCCAAAAACCCCTTTGAAACCTATAAACGTCGCTACAATTTTTTTCTTATGCCATATATCGTTTGCCCTGTTAACTAAGGTTAAAAGTAATGTTTTACAGATATTTTTGGAAACCAGATTTTATATTAATTTGAAATTTTCTGCTAAATAGTTTTCCAGCTACTCTTTCAATGTTTGCTATAGGATTTATTCAAACGCAGGGAACACATTAATCGTTATGAAATTTGAACTTCACTTTGTTCCGTTTAGTTTTGGTATTGAACTTACTGTTATTGCTTTATAAATTTTAGGGAAATTCCACTTTTAACCAATTCGTTTATAATTTGTAGTAACACTTCTCCAGTTACGTGGAATTGATACCATCAGTACTAGATTTGTTATTCGTTTGAAAAACTACCTTTGCAGTTTTCCAAAAATACATTATTTGAAAGTAAATTATTTAATCTGGTGATATCGTTGCTAATACCATTTAGATTTGTTTCACCATCAAACGATTCAATGCTTTTATGATTTTTTACAGTGTTGTTAAATTGTTTCTTAATTACTTTAGACTATTTTGATTTAATATTTTCCATAATTCCGCATTGTTCGAAGAATCATTTATAATATCCATTAATATTTTACGCAACTACGTAACCGCGTTTTATTTTAAAACTTGTTTCTAATTGCTTCCACCTGATTCCTGATTTCGAATTTATGTCATTGATAATTCAAGTCTGTGCAATTGAAAACAGTAATAATTATAGGCTCAAAAACCATATAAGTTATTTTCCTAAGCAGTTGTTGAAATGACTTCGAGACTTCCTGTAGAAAAACGTAAGAGATGACGACAGTTATAAATTAAGAAAGTTTTTGGGGTATTAATTGCAGTTGTAAAATGGTCTAAGCGTCATCCACCTGTTATATGTCATAATCCTAAATGGTTTGCCTCAGTCCCTGCCAGTTTCTTAATTATTTGCTAGAAATTATATTTAAGGGCTGTTTATTGTTCTTTTTATAACCGTTTGGTTCCTGAAACGCTTTGCAGCAACCAGGGTTGGATTGGGAATTTTTGGTTTTTATTTATAGTAAAGAGTACCTCATTTTTGCAATATTTAACTTCAAATATTATTTAAAATAACTAAAATCAATGCAACCATCTATATTAAGGACTTTGGTTAGGCGAGAATTAGGTCCAGCGCCTTACTATGAATCTTCCGAACTACAAACGAATTTTTAATAAATAAATAAATAATAAGAAATGATACGCATAAAATACCTAATGCATTGCATCAAACGTAATTTTACTATGTAGGTAATAATAGTACGACGCGTGCGGAAATCGTGCGGTGTTCCGCTTTGGTGCCCAAATTTCCGGTGTGTCACACGTCGAAGGTTTCAAGATGCACTTATTATAGGACTAAGACGCTTGTTGTAAGACGTTTGCCGTAAAACATATGCCGCGATAAGCCATAAAGGGTCATTACTCTTTATGGTTCTTTTTTATTTAAAGAAACTGACTTATATTTGAAAAAAGGATGTTTATTTCTATGGAATGTTTTAAATGTTTGGGTGATTAGTACATATGTTATGCGGCATAAACAATCATGAGTTCATTCGGAAATTAGAAAGAAATCATTATAGGTACGACATGATGTTTAACTAAAAGGAAAATTATATATCAGTAGATTAAAATCACAAGTGCATTTTGTAGAAGTAGTATTTAAAACGCTTGAATCATTTTTATTTAAACTACTAACAGAATTTTTAACGAATACAATTAATTTGAATGTGGTAGACAATGATGTGGTTGAAATAAAATCAGTAGTTTGGACTAGAGATTTGGATAAAGACAATGGAAGTCCAAACTACTGATTTTATTTCAATACAATTAATTTTTCATTTTAGTATACATTGCCTATGTATATTTTTAAAAAGAACGCTAGAACAACTGTGGGACAGAATTCAAAATGGTGTAAACGCACTACGATAAAACGACGATGTTTTAAGAAGGGTGCATTTCAATTTTTTACGTCGTGTTGACCTCTGCATCAATGAAGGTGGAGGTAACATTGAACATTTGTTGTAAAAAAGTTTTATTTTTGCGTCTACGGCCAACTAAATTTTGTAATACAATTAAACCTGCAATAATAATATCGGATATCAGTGTTTGAGTAAACATTTTTTTTCTTCGAAACTATACGAATTACGGAGTTTTTACAAGAGTCAAAAAATGAAGCTAATGAATAAGTCTTCACCTTAAAAAAACATAGAATCGTATCATCATCCTTAAAAAAATTCTGGGGGTGGTTTTAATCCTTCTCCAATTTTCTTTGGCTTCCTTTGAGGTGCCCAGGTACCAAATTTCATTAAAATTGGTTCACACGTTTCTGAACAGCATACAAA
>JABXWE010057208.1:0-30726 GCA_014611495.1 Limonius californicus | reverse complement strand
GTTCAGTTACGATAAAAATTTGAAAAAAGGAAAAGAATAGCTGTTAAACGAGTTTTTTTTCTACATAGAAGATTGTAAAGGTTTTTATAAGCTGGAGAATAAAGTTTTTTAATGAGTGGTGGATATATCTTTGATTTGGTGCTTAAACAAGAATAATTTCTTGTAAAAGTTTTACTACAATTTACATTCAGGAGAAGTTGGAGAAGTTATTTGAGCCGAGGTGGAGGTTGATAAAGCTCTGGACAGCTGGTAGGAGTGTTTTGGAGCAGTTTTGGCACCTTCAACGTGAGGCTTTATAAGAATTTTGGCACGCTATTATGCTGGTTTAAGTATTTTATTTGTATACAGGAAAGGTGACATAATAAAGGTTTGACAGTTGTCAGTTTAGACAGGTAGAGTATATTTAGTAGGTCGTGATGGAAACGAGACAGAGTAAGGATAGGAAGTTGGCCGAGAAGCTAACAGAGGAGATGTCAGAAGAAGATGGTAGCATGTTTGAAGGTGAGAGTAAGAAAGGAGACGAAGTGATGGATATGTTGCGACGGTTGATGGTAGACATGGGTGGAATGAAACAAGAAATGAAACAAGACATGTGTGAAATGAAACAAGAAATGAAACAAGAAATCTCTGGAATTTATGATAAAATGGAGGAGAATAATAACAAGTTAGACGAGAATAAACAAGAAATTTCAGGAATGAATAAAAAGATGGAGGAAAGATTTGAGGAGAGTAGATGTAAAATCCAACAGCTTATAGAAAACGATGATAAGATGGAAAAGCAAATGAAAAGGATTCAGATAACATTTGAGAATACAATACAGAAGATTCGTCAAGAGATGGTGGGAGGATTTAAACAAGTTGAAAAAGACTATAAGCAAGAAGTAGGTAAAAAACTGGAAAAGTATAAGTCTGAAATTAATAAGGAAGCAGGAGATTATGAAAAACGTTTCAACGGTCAAATTGGTGGTTTAAAAGCTGAGTTGGAGTGTGTAAAGAATGAAGGGGGTAGGAATTTAGAGAACATGGGAAGAGAAATTCGACAAGATGTGTCCAGTTTGGAAGACAATTTGAAGGAAGTTAAGGAAGCCATGCGTGACAGGGAGTCAACAAGTACAACTATGGTGGTACAAGGAGGACAAAATGACCAACTGATACCTAAGTTTTATCCGAACAGGGGATATCACCCAAAGACTTTTATTGATGAGTTAGCGTTCTATTTGCAACATTTGAAGAGACAGATGGGGATATGTTATGATGACATGTTGAAAGTTTGCATTATTGAAACCTCGTTAAAGGCAGATGCAGAGACTTGGGTTAAAACCATTTCAGGGCAAGTTAATAACTACCTGGAATTTCGCGAGAGATTTTTAAGATTTTATTGGCGTCCTGAACAACAGAGGCAACTGAAGAATGAATTGCAGAGAAGTAAATATGTGCCTGGTCGTAATTTTTCCAGGGAAAATTATGCCATTAATAAATTATATTATTTTCAACAGCTGGGAGAAGTAGAAGACATGACTACAATTATCCGGCAGATAGCAGAACATTTTGATCCTGAGATATTATCAAAAGTGATAATAGATAACGAATTTAATGAGAAAGGTGATAATACTAATCATGGAGTACAGTTTCGACTTTATAATCGTTATGCAAATGATAAATATCATAGAAGTAGTTTTCGTCAAAATTCACCGTATCAGAACAGTAACGCTCGATTTAACTATAATAACGAGGGTAAGAATTTTTGGAATAGCAATTACAATAGACGGACTCAAAATTGTGCCTATAATGGTAAGAATGATTATACGTATAATAAAAGTTTTGAAGCAGGACAACACCAGACAGGTGGATCTGGAAGAAAAAGAAATTATGAGGAGGTAGAAGAGGAGAAAAAGCCTCGAAGAGTAAATGCACTGCTGTTAGAAAAACCTGAGGGTGGACAGATTGAGGTGCAAGCGGATGTACATAGTAGAAAGGATTTTTAGATAGGAGGGCCACGACTAATTGGAGTTATTCCCATCCCCGTGAATTTATAAAGGATTTAATTGATGGCACTCAAGTTAATGATAAAGGGGAAGTTAGTATTTGAATGGATTTACCTTTTGTGGGGATTAGTCTTAAGGATGTTAAAATGAAGGCGTTGGTTAATACAGGAGCCGAATTTTTCTTAGTGAATAAACAGGCAGTTGAAAATAAGAAGGAAATCGACCAGAGATTAGATGAGAAGATTGATGATAGGAATGTGATGGAAAAGTTAGGTGAAGATGATAGGGATATGATGGGAAAGTTTTATGAATCTGAAGGGAATATGGTAGGAGAGGTTTATGAATATGATGGAAATATAATGGGAAAGTTAGGTAAAGATGATAGGAATATGATAGGAAAGTTTAATGAATATGATAGGGATAGGAGAGGAAAGGTTTATGAATATGAAGGGAATATGATGGAAAAGTTAGAAAAGGATAATGGGTATATGATAGGTAAAGATGATGACAATATGATAGCAAAGGTTTATGAATGTGTAGAGAATAAGATAGAAGAGACTGATGAATATGAAGGGAATGTGATAGTAAAGATTGATGAATTTGATGAAAATGGTGAGGAAAAGGGTAAGGAATTGAATCTAAGTGGTATGGAATTAGAAGAATATAAGATGAAAATGTTTAAAGAATTTGTTGAAAATAGTTTAAATGACTCACAAATTAGTGGGAAAGGTGTTGAAATATTAGATGAGAAAGGTGTTGAAGTATTAGAGGAAAATAAAAAGGATTTGATACCAGAATTAACTAACAAACAAGACAAATATAGAAAATTTAAATAATCGATGCAGCGAGGAATATTGGAAGGTACAATTATTAGTTTGCGAAGCAACCAAGAGGTCCTACAAATGTATGAAAGTTATGTAGACAAAGGGTATTACATAGAGACAATTAGGATGAAACAAAAATTAATTTACCTAAAAGATTACCACCCGACGACAATGAAGAAGGAAACAGATATAAATTTAGTGTATTCTAAAATAGGAATTGGTTTATTTATCCTAATTTATGAAATACAGTATGAAGGGGAGAGTTTTAAATTAGGAATAGTATTTAGTTTACTATTCGTTTTAAAATCTTGAAAAAATAAATTAAAGACAGAAAAAGTTTAGGGTATGTTATATTTATGGGAAGTTTAGGGATTGTTATATAAAGGGGAAGTTTAGGGATTATTATATAAAGGGGAAGTTCAGGAATGGTTATATTTATATAGCTGTGAAAACATAAAGGGGATACCTCCATGACTAGTTCATAAAATTATTAATGTTTAAAATGCTTTATTAAGAAAAAGGAAAAGAAAATGAAGAAGTTATTTTGTGTAGTGGTATAATTGACTTTACGTTTTATTAATAAAGATTTTAAAATAGGGGAAAATGTTGTGATATCATACTGGGGTGTGAAGGTGTTTCAATATTTTATTTTTGTTCAATAAATCTTATAATGATGATAATAAACCAGGGATGATGTGTGATGGGATTTGGAGCTTTCTATAATCTGTTTCTTTTTCGGCTTAAGTCTATTTGAAAACATATTTTAGATCATTTATTTATTTCTCTAGAGTAGAAAGGAATGATTGGTAATTCCTATCCATTGCATGCGATGTCCGATAGTTGTTAGGTATTGTGTAATTTATTTATAAATAGGAGGTTGTGTTTTAAAATGTTAATCGTTATTGGTAATAGGGAAAGATGAAAATTGATTGTTTAGTTACGAAAAATATTAGAAAAACGAAAGAGGTGTGAATTTATGTTCTACGTATAAAAGTCGAAATTATGATTTGTTCAGTTACGATAAAAATTTGAAAAAAGGAAAAGAATAGCTGTTAAACGAGTTTTTTTTTTCTACATAGAAGATTGTAAAGGTTTTTATAAGCTGGAGAATAAAGTTTTTTAATGAGTGGTGGATATATCTTTGATTTGGTACTTGAACAAGAATAATTGCTTGTGAAAGTTTTACTATAATTTACATCCAGGAGAAGTTGGAGAAGTTATTTGAGTCGAGGTGGAGGTTGATAAAGCTCTGGACAGCTGGTAGGAGTGTTTTGGAGCAGTCTGGAAAGATTTACTGAAGAAAGAGGTTGGTGATTAGTTTTTGTGGCGTCGAACAAGTTGGTGATACTTTACATTTAAGATTTGACTATAATCGAGAGATTCAGTTGTGTTTATTATTTCTTTAATTCGTAATTTAAAAATTTGTAAAACTAGGGAGCATTCATGTAATGGATTGTAAATTCAGACTTCATTTATGGAAATTATTGAACATTTATTATTTTTTCTAAATTAAACAGAGTTGTAGTGAGTTCCTAATACAGCATTTACCCTGAGAGTCTCATACAGCCGTGGTATTGGATGTGAGTTACCTTCAATAATTTTAATACGTTATTCTCAGTAATTTCTTTCTTTGTTTGCTGAACGTATTAAGTAAGGTAGGGGGTATACACAACAATATATAAAATGCATCACCCATTAAAAATAAAGCTACGGGTTTGAAACTTTGCTAAAATAATGTTGCATTATTGAATATATGAATATTATGAAATGGTTAGGTTTTCGTAAAAAAAGATTAACAATTACAAGAAAACAATAACAACAACGAAAACTAAATTAATAATGTGTAACATCGCCATGAACAGCAATGCAAGCATTTACTCGTTGTGGCATGCTTTCTATCAAGTGGTCTATGTTCTCCTGGGGTATCTCGTTCCATATAGTCTCAAGTTGGTGTCTCAGCCCGTCTAAGTTGTTAGGAGCTTTTGGCAATAACCTTAATCACCGACTCATCATGTCCCGAAGATGTTTGATCGGCGATAAGTCCGGTGATCGTGCAGGCCAGCGCAACATTTTGCAATTGTGCTTGTTGGAGGTACGTTCTGGTAATGTTTGCAGTGTGTGGACGTGCGTTATCCTGTTGGAAAATACCGTTTGCATGAATGGTACTAACACCGGTTCTAGGACATTATGAATATAGCGATGAGCATTTGCAAGTGCCTGGGACGAACTCTAGATTTCGTCTTTCTCCTCGATATCGACGTACCTCCTACGGTCGTCATTGGCCCACAAACAACAAAAAATTGATGAGAGACAGTAGACGAACACCACAACCACTTGATTTTTAATGGAAATACACACACACACACTTTTTACGTTAGTATTAAATATTCGCATTTTAGCTTTCGGAGACAGATGCATGGTCGCCCATGTTTCTTAAGCATATGACATGTATTTTGCACTCTGCAGATTCTTCTGTTTATGTCACTTATGCTTTCTAGGTATACAAAGTTTTCAAAGTTCTTTACTGCTTTCCCATTTAGTTCTGTGTGGCTTCTTAGTGTTTTAGTTTTCTCTTGGCTTACTTCCAGGCCCACTTTTCCTGTCTTCGTCTTACACTCGCTCATCTTTACCCGTATGTATTCTATTTTTTCTGTAATTATGTATACATTGTCAAGCAAATTCGAAACCCTCTAGGTGCCTTCCAAATCTCCACGTTAAGCCTTTCTCGTTGATCATTGTTTGCTTTATTATCCAATTTAATACAAGGAGGAAAAGTATCAGAGAGATGATATAACCTTGTCAACCCACTTTCAACAGTGATTTTTTCTGATAATTTTCTGTCGTGCAGAATCCTTGCACCAATCTACGAACTAGTGATGGACATAATCGAGTGACTTGAATAATCGAATGATTAGTATTGGAATGATTTTACTAATCAAGATATTCATTCGAAGTAATAATTCGAACCCAAACGCGCGCGCATTTGGGCAATGCGAGAGGTGTCTCGCATCCTGCCTTTGGAATGATGACTCTCTGACACTCCCGATCTTATCTCGAATTGTTTTTTCGCTTTTCGACTGGATTCTGTTCTGCATTTATTTAAATTTTGTCAAACAGTAAGATTAACCCGCAAGTGAATGCTGTTTGATTGTTTTAGATATTATAAGTTATTAAATATTAACGATATTTCTAATTATTTCATTATAATTGATTAATAGTTTATATCTTTATAATCGTAATTATGACAACCAATTCAGTCAATACACTTTTTGAATGGAAGGGTAATATATCAAAAGCCGAAAAATTTGTTTTATTTCATATTTTTAAACGGTGACATCAGTTGTTAAAATTATTTTATTTATTTAAGTGATAGTGATAGCAGCGATACGAAAATTCGCGCAATGGACACCCATCGGAACCCAAGCCGTCCCCGCAGTACTTGTCATCGGCGCTGAGATCTTAGCAAGCAACCGGGTCGAAAGGAGATCTTAAATCGACTGGTGAAAAACACAACAGCAATATGCAGCAGCTGAAAGTATTTCACCATATGACGAAATATGTTGCAAGAATTCTAGAACAATTAAAACGTAGGGCTCCCTCAAGGGCAGGAAATTTCCAGCAAATGTTCACGGTGAAGCGCGTAGACAAAATATTCATCGGAATTTCTCTAGGATAACAAGAAAAAATGGTCTACTAAACTGTATTTGTGAAATAGTAAGATAGTAATCGGCTACGGAGCGGCCGATGAAATAAGTCTTTAATCCGTAAGAAGCCGCAAAATCAAACGAACGTAACACACAGTCGGTCTAGCTATATATTCCGTCTATGGGCCACCTTCTACCTACGAATTATTGACTAACGATAATATAATTTTGAACGACAAACTAGACAATCTTGTAATAGATGGGTTTGAGATCGAGGAGGTCAAAGCTGCAATTAAAAAGCTGAAGCCTAAAAAATCTGCGGGTCCAGATGGCATACCACCTTATATAATGAGGGCTTGTGTTGATGAAGTAGCTTACCCCTTGCAAATAGTATTTAATTTAGTTTTAAAATCAAACACATTTCCATGCGTGTGGAAGACGTCGAGAGTCAATCCACTTCATAAATCGGGTGATAAACATAGAATATCGAATTATAGGCTTATATCTGTACTTTCCGCTCCGGGTAAGGTTTTTGAACAACTCCTTTATACAAAATTGTATAATCATGTCAAGTCAGAAATTTGATAGAGTGGACCACGATATATTGTTAAAAAGACTACGAACATTTAAGCTTTCACTTTCACTACTTGAATTGTTTCGATCTTATTTGCAAGGGAGGGCGCAGTACGTCACCACATAGGCAAATTATTCGGAAGTTTATGGAATGCCATCGGGAGTCCCTCAAGGGTGCAACTTGGGACCTCTTCTTTTTCTAATTTTTATTAATGACATATCCAATTGTATAAAGAACTGTAAATTTTTAATGATTGCGGACGACTTGAAGCTGTTTCTAGAGTCGCGCGACTCACCCAACTCTCTGCTGATACAACACGACATTAATTCTGTTACAACATGGAGCGAAGAGAACAAACTGTATTTCAATGCAGACAAATGCAAAGTGATGACATACAGTCTTAGCAGGAACGTGGTTGGCCGAAATTACATTATGAATACTGTTGTCTTAGAGAGGGTGGAGACAGTAAAAGACTTAGGTGTGCATTTTACAACTAACTTAAAATTCAATGAACATATATTAATAACTCAATGCGATCTCTTGGATTCTTAATGAGAACATGTCAAAATTTTAGCAATCTTTCGGCTACTAAAACATTGTACAATACATTAGTATGATCGAAACTGGAATTCGCGGTTGTAGTATGGGATCCTGGTACGGCAGTTTATGCAAATGCACTGGAAACAGTGCAAAACAAATTCTTGAAGTTCCTATACTATAAAAAGTATCACAGATACCCCGGTTTCGAATCTTATGCGGGATTACGACGTGAACTAGAAATCACAAAACTTTCGCAAAGACGTATGATATTTAATTTAACATTCTTATACAAAATATTACGTAATTTCATTGACTGCCCTGACCTTTTGTCATTAATATCATTCTATATACCAGCTTACAGATCTCGTAAGAAAAATATTTTTTATATACAACGTTGTCGTACTCAAGTGAAGGAAAATTCAACTATCACAAGAATATGTTCATTGTTTAACTATTTAGATAGTATGAATAACTTTCAAATCGATATATTTACTCTTACAGTAGCACAATATAAAGCGTATATTAAAAAAATTGTGCGCTGAGTAAATTCTGTGTTTCATCTGTGTATGAGTGGGTACAATTAGTTGTTATTATTGTTATTTATGTTACTGTTTTTTTCTTTTTTCAACTCTATTAATATCATACATTTTTTCTTTATTTTGCTGGTATTTTGCATGTTATTGTTGTTAGTGAACGTCGAGCAATGTAATTAGGCTTCACGCCTGTTTTATTCATAATAAATAAATAAATAAAAAAATATTAAATATAAAGAGAGGGTTTCGAGAAGTCTGAACCTGTTACCTAAAGCCGCACTAACTACATTTACGAAAAAACAAAGAAAAAGAACTGGGCAGTCAAAAACAGGTGAGTTCACAAAACAAGTACAGTTAGCTATTAAATTACCGAACAATTACCAATTGCTTCTATTTTCTAGAAATCGAAGCACTTTGCGAACAAACATTAACTGCTGACAATCTCCACTAATATATGTACATGTGGATTGCTTATTCCTGAATTCAGGGATAGAGTTGAAGAAGCACAAGAAGGTTGATTCTCAGAGAAAAAGAGACGGCGACGGCAGCTAGGATGACATCACTGGCAATTAGAACAACGAATAAAGAACTGTAGTTACATCATATTACGCCATGGAAATTGTGTCTTCGAAAACACTAATTGAACCACTCAGAATCGGTAAACTGCACCCCAGAGATTGGATTGGAACGGCTAGTTTTTGCGGGAACGTTAACAGCGTAATGGCGTTAATTATTATCGTTTAAAACGATATAAGAAATCACACGATATTACAATTACAGCGCGCGTATTAAACGTAATGGCACAAGATCCGAAAAAATCCTCGTTTAGGGTAAGGAGAAGTGGAAGAGGAAGGAGAAAGAGAAGGGGAAGAGAAAGGTTTAGGTGAAGGGGAAGGGGAAGCGGAAGTGTGGTAGAATTGGGAAGGAGAAGGGGAAGGGGAGGGGAAAGGGAAGGAAAAGAGGAAAGGAGGGAAAGGGAACGGGGAAGGCGAAGAGGAAGGGGAAGAGGAAGAGGAATAGGAAGCGTATGAGGAAGAGGAAGCGGAAGAGGAAGAGAAACAGAAACAGGAACAGGAAAAGGAAGATAAAGAACCTAAAATAACGAGAGACTGGAAAATGATCCTTATAAAATTTTATTTAAAATATTTAGAAATATATTTTTTAATGGCAGTGGAGGCTAAAGATTTTAGTAAAGAGAAAAATAAAAACCGTAGTTATAAGTTCCGGTACAAGTTTGTAATCATTTTGAGTGCAAACAACTCTGAAATGCATGTAACAGGTTGTCGATTCATATCCGAATGGCTGCTAGATAAGACTGCACCTTCCTTTTGATTTGATTGGTTTAAGTTGCAAATATAATAGCTAAACATGTTCTTGGAACATATGAAGTAAACTAGTTACCAGATACATACTTACGTGCTTAGTTAGAAGAACGGACACCCATATAGATGCAATTGTATTCATTGCATATCCAAACATGCTAATGGCAAGGAATACAATAGAAACGGTAGGCAATTTAGAAAATATGGTTAAAAGGCTAGAATAATTATACAAGCATAGCAGAATTTCGCCAAAATTGATTGTAATGTTTAGCAGCATTGGAAAGGAATAGATTTTATTAAATGTTCTTGTAATTCCACATAATTCCCAATAGATCTCCGCAGCTTCGCATACATCTGAGTTGGTGAAGCCAAAACTACTGTTAGAAGAGGAATCTCTTTGCTTCTTTGTTATAATCCTGTATACGTAATCAGTTAATGCCTCCATTCTGAATTTGAAAGAAAGGGTCCAGTCTCGGAAGGTCACTGCCAACGAGTTTTTGTAGATGCCGTTTATTAAATATATCCAGTGACCCCATTGATATTTTAGAGAAGATCCGCTCCTGATGTTGTAATATATAAACAGAATAGTTACAAGAACGCTATTTGTGATCAACCATGGAAGCGAAGTATGCCGAATCCATAAATTATTAATTTGAATGTTTAGTTGGCGTAGTTTTTCATCAAGGCTGATGAAATCTGTCCATAATTGAAAGAGTATCTTAGAATAGATTTTCGTGCAAATTATTATACTTAAGAGGTGCAAAACGTCAAAATGTACTTGACACATGTGCAGGTACCAATTCAATAATTTCTCCTTCTTCATTGTTACATATATATTGTTACCGAGTAACATAAATATAGTCACAGTTACAACAAGGATTGTAATGCATTTAGGGAATCCCCTTTTTGTTTTTGATGTGATGGTCCTTTTTCCTGAAGGTCCATTTATTTCAAAATCAATCAGTCCCAGACACTTCTCCACGTTGTAAGAAATAGACAATGATGTAAAAAGGTCTGAAGATGGTTCAAATCGGAGAGAGGTCATGTTGGTCGCTTTAAACCAATTGAGCAAGGGACTAGCTACTTATATTTGCGATGCTTTAATATATCGTGTACTCAATCGATACTGCCAATACACTAAAACATTTGATGGAGTGCTTTGTCTTAATTCCAATAAAAGTAGTGGTTAATTTTCATAAATAAAAATATTATACCAATGTTGTTTAGTTCATGAATTTGAATAACATGACGTTAACTGCTCTACACAGGCTGGTGCCGAAATATGCTTCAATTAAAAACATCGATCTTTTAACTATCGTAGACGTATTTATGAATAAATAAATGTATCTTGCCTATTGTAAATAATCTTAATTGAAAATGTTTTACTGGAAAGGATTTTCAAGATTTCTTAATGATTGGTGGTGTCTAGCTATCATCAGATTGGTGTTTTTGTGTTATATCTAAAAAGAATAATATATAATGTAAACAACGAACTTTGTTCAATGACGACTGGATATTTCTAAAATAATCTATTTTTATCTAAGTTGTACTGGATAACAATTTGTATTTATGTACTCAGAAGTATGTTTTAAATGGAAGAAAACCGCACAGTGTGTACAATATAAAAAGTGATCGGAAAAAAATTAGAGCAGCCCGTGCGTTTAAAAACATATATGGTAACTATATGGTTATGTAATCTTTTATAACAACTTCTAATCACACAAATAACCATAACTAACACAAAATTAGGAATTTTAATGAGAGCCCAAATAGCCACTGAACCCACAAACATTCCAATATTTCTTGCCGATCGGTAACGAACAATATACAACGAACTAAATGCTAGAGTAACTATTCCAGCAACTGCTTGCAACAAGCTACGAACTAGTGATGGACATAATCAAGTCACTTTAATAATCGAATGATTAGTCTTCGAATGATCTTAATAAACAAGATATTCATTCGAATTAATAATTCGAATCCAAAATGCGCGCGCATTTCGGCAATGCGAGAGATGTCTCGCATCCTGCCCGTGGAATGATGACTCTCTGACACTCCCTCTCTTATCTCGAATTGTTTTTTCGGTTTTCGACTGGATTCTGTTCTGCATTTATTTAAATTTCGTCAAACAGTAAGATTAACCTGCAAGTAAATGCCGTTTTATTGTTTTCCATAAGTGATTAAATATTAACGATATTTCTAATTATTTCATTATAATTGATTAATAGTTTATATCTTTATAAGCGTAATTATGACAACCAATTCAGTCAATACACTTTTTAAATGGAAGGGTAATATATCGAAAGCCGAAAAATTTGTTTTATTTGATATTTTTAAACAGTGACATCAATTGCTAAAATTATTTTATTTATTTAAGTATACAGTTTATGACAATAATATATTTAGTGGAATAATAATGAAAAAATTCTGCATTTAATATTTTTGAATTTTGGCATGGAACAATAGAAATGCCCAGTTCGAAATTTTAAAAACCTATTTTGCTAACTCAGCTGGACATGCGACCCTATCACACAAAACAAGTCAAATATGGTACTTTGTGGATTATCTTTCAGTATCTTTTCGAACTATAAATTTATTCCAATACTACTCAAATTATATACTGACACAAACGATATTTCGATTACCAGCCGAACAACGAAACGAAAGTAATCCGGGAAGTTTTCATTATTCGAATGAATTATTAGCATCTCGGTGATGCATGTATAACCGAATATTTCGAATTGTTTCATTCGAGTTGCGGGCGCCACTATATTTCGAGAAGTTTTTATCATTCGAATTTCTTACATTCTTACTACCGCCCCCCCCCGAACCGCTTTTGCATTACTTCAGGGGGGGTGCGGGCGTCTTACGCACTAACCATTCATGCAGCATGCACCGTAAACTTAACTAAGCGAAATGCGGTCGCCCCGGCTGAGATTCGAACGCCCCAGCGGATTGACTACATTTCGCCTGACCTCGAGTCGCAACGCGTTTCTGCATTACTCCATCGAGGCCCTACCTGAATATAACTTAGAAAATAAACCATAGAAAGAAAATTACAATAAAGAGGTTTAAGTATACAGTTACACGCCAAAATGTTAAAAGGAAGACCACTTATTACGGGTCGAACGAGCTTTTTCGTCGGACCGCAGCAGGATAAATGGAAGTGCCTTCGACTTAGCTCAGCGAAGTAGGTAGTGGTTCACAAGAAACGCTTAATGGAAGAAAATCCAAGGTAGTTATGTACAGGGCAAGTCAAAATTAGTGGGCGCCACCTTCCAAATCACAGCTGATTGCTGGTTCTCGTGGAAAGGCCGAGAAACCAGCAGCTTACGCGAGATTGAACTCACCTTTATTGTGCCTCCTCCTGTATATTATGCTTACAAAGTTCATACACAATAAAATACACAGAAATAAAAGATATGACGAATTTTTAAGGCAAATCTAACTGTATTGCTTGAAATTGGTAACACACACAGTACAAAAAAATACAATCAAAACGGTAATAACTGTAGTTGAACAAAAGGAAATTTGGGAAGTCCAAACAAAAAAAAGTTAACCGCCACTAGCTTACGATATTTTCTTTACTAAAGACACAGATCTACGCAGCCAGCAATGTTCGAGTTTACAATTTAAATACATTTTACAATTAACAAATAGCGACAACTGGTGCCCGAAGGTCGCTTTGCGTTACATCAAGAAAAGGGTTCAGCACTTTAAACCAGTAAAATGAATCTCGGAACACGTTTGCACAGCAGCACAATTAACAGTTTTTACTTCAGCTTTCTTCAGGTAGGGAGTAGGGAGGGAGGCACCATTTGGGGTGTTCTTAGGTTCTTGAGAAGCAGACAAAAATCGCAAGTACGCCGTTGAAGGCTGGCTTACGATTGCGACACAGAAATCGCCAAGACTTTATCGGGAAACAGGAAATTTCGAGTGCTCTTGAAGTCAGGAACGTAATATTCGCCGCACAAAGTCCCTAGGCGTTTATCGCAGCGGCGGCACATCCACAGGGTCAGAAAAGGGGTTCGATATTAATCCCCAAAAGCGATAAACAAATTCGCAATGAATTTACTTCCAAGGCTTAAATCCAGCGTATTTCTTAAATCTGACACTTGTTGATGGTTCTGTTCACCCAACGGTGATAACATCGATACGAAAATGCATGCAATAGACACTCATCAAAACCCATGCCGTCCCCGCAGTACTTGCCGTCGGCGCTGAGGTCTTAGCAAGCAAGCGGGTCGAAAGGACGTCTTAAGTCGACTGCCGAAAAAAACGCAACGACAATATGCAGCAGCTGAAAGTATTTCATCATATGACGAAGAAGCAATATGTTGCAAGAATTCTAGAACAATTAACACGTAGGGTTCCCACAAGGGCAGGAAATATTCAGCAAACGTTCACGGTCAAGCGCCTAGACAAAATATTCATCGGAATTTCTCTAGGATATCAAAGAAAAATGGTCTACTAAACTGTATTCGGGAAATAGTGAGATAGTAATCGGCTATGGAGCGGCCGATAAAATATCACTTTAATCCGTAAGAAGCTGCAAATTTAAATGAACGCAACCCACAGACGGTCTAGCTATAAATTAAATATAAAGAGAGGACTTCGAGAAGTTTGTATCTGTTGCCAGAGCCGCACTGACTACATTTACGAAAAAAAAGAACCTCGTAGTCAATAACAGCTGAGTTCAGAAAACAAGTACAGTTAGCTATTAAATTACCGAACACTTACCAATTGCTTCTATTCTCTACAAATCGAAACACTCTGCGAACAAACATAAACTTCTGACAATCTCCACTAATATCTATACATGTGGATCGTTTATTCCTGAATTCGGCGATATAGTTGAAGAAGCGCAAGAAAGCAGATTCTCAGAGAGAACGAGACGGCGACGGCAGCAAGGATGACGTTACTGGCAATTAAAACCAGGAATAAAGAACTGTGGTTACATCATATTACGTCGTGGAAATTGTGTCTTCGAAAACACTAATTGTTTTAAACCACTCAGAATTCGTAAACTGCACCCCAGAGAATGGTATGGAACGGCGAGTTTTTGCCGGAACGTTGAAAGAGTAACGGCGTTAATTATTATCATTTAAAAGATATGAGAAACCACACGGTATTCTCAGCTAAAATCTTCACTCCGGTATATAGTTAATCCGACTTTATCGCCAATTTTAATTAAGGGAAATGGTAGAACTATAAATTATAGGAACTATATTTAACTCTAGGGGCGGGGATGGCTCAGTGGTAGAGAGCCAAGCTTTGGATGTAATAGTCCAAACGCTTCCCGGTTCGAATCTCCCCACGGTGGCAAATTTTTCTAATTCCCTTGGTGGTCGGTACTGGCTCTAGGTCTTCATTTGCAATTGGGGATCAAATTAATGGCACTCCTTACGGTCGCATTAGAGGAGTAACAAGCCATAAACAAAAACAATCACACGCAACAGCAGGCTAAGCATGGTTACCCACCAACACGGTGACCCGGAGAGTCGAGCCCTGTTGTGCATTGCACAAACTAACTTAACCTTGTCTCACACCAAAAGCGATGGTCCTTTAAGGCCTGTGAAAGCTTTATATATATATATTTAACTCTACCCTATTTTTACCGATCACAAAAGGTCTGCGCCCCTAGGAATTGTAGGCTCAACATTTTTTGTTCCCTTAAAAAAGATTTTAGTCGATGAATTCTTACCAGAGAATCGTACTGTTTCGTGACATTTAGAAAATGTTTCTGAGCATTGCTTTTTTGCATAGGGCGATTATGTTAAAACCGTCAGTATAGGTATTTTCTTATTTTTTAGGTACCATCTACAATCTAAAATGTGCTAATTTGTTTTAAAGTTTGACTTCGCAGCCTATTACGTATAAATCTGTCAAAAACTTTCTACTGGGCACTTCCTACCGCCTGTTCACTGTTTACTAAATAATATATGGGAAGAAAAGATAATCGTAAGAATGGACTGAAGGACTTTTTATCAAGCTTCTTAAGAAAGGCAGTAGGTTAGAGTGCGATAACTGAAGAGCCATCACGATTCTAAATACGATTAGCAAAATTCTAACTTGAATAATCCTGTATAGGATGAATCAAGCAAGTTTTAGACCGCGGAAATTCTGTACAGACAGAACAAACACCTTTTAATAATTCTAGACGTAGGTAACGAGTGGCGAAAACAAATGCGTATGGATTTTGTAGATTTAAGAGAAGGTTTCGATTAAGTAGATAGAACAAAGATGGATACTCCTGAGTAAATACGGCTTACCAGAGAAATATCTTAGGATTATTAAATTGCTATATAACAATTACAACGCGCGTATTGAACATAATGGCACAAGATCCGAAAAATTCCTTGTTTAGGATAAGGCGAAGTAGAAGGGGATGAGGAAGGAGAAAGAGAAGGGGAAGGGAAAGGGACAGGTGAAGGGGAAAGGGATGGGAAAGAGAAAGGGAAAGGGAATGACGAAGGGGAAGGGAAAGAGGACGAGAAAGAAGAAGAGGAAGAGGAAGAGGAAGAGGAAGAGGAAGAGGAATAGGAAGAGGAAGAGGAAGAGGAAGAGGAAGAGGAAGAGGAAGAGGAAGAGGAAGAGGAAGAGGAAGAACCTAAAATAATAAGAGAATGGAAAATGGTTATTATAAAATTTTATTTCAAATATTTAGAAATATGTTTTTTAATGGCAGTGGAAGTTAAAGATTTTAGCTAAGAGAAAAATCGTAATCATTTTGAGTGCAAACAATCTTGCAACGCATGTAATAGGTTGGTGATTCATATCCGAATGGCTGCTAGTATAAGGCAACACCTTCGTTTTGATTTGATTGGTTGAAGTTACAAATATAATAGCTAAAGATGTTCTTGGAACATATGTAAACTAGTTACCAGATAAATACTTACATGCTTAGTTAGAAGAACGGACACCCATATAGATGCAGTTGTATTCACAGCAAATCCAAACATGGCAATGGCAAGGAATACAATAAAAACGGTAGGCATTTTAAAAAATATGGTTAGAACGCTAGAATAGCGGTACAAGCATAGCAGAATTTGGCCAAAATCGAGTGTAATGTTTAGCAGCATTGGAAAGGAATAGATTTTATTAAATGTTCTTGTGATTCCACATAATTCCCAATGGATCTCCGCTGCTTCGCATACATCTGAGTTGGTGAAGCCAAAATTACCGTTAGAAGAGGAAACCCTTTGCTTCTTTGTTATAATCCTGTATACGTAATCAGTTAATGCCTCCATTCTGAATTTGAAAGAAAGGGTCCAGTCTCGGAAGGTAACTGCCAATGAGGTTTTGTAGATGCCGTTTATTAAATATATCCAGTGACCCCATTGATATTTTAGAGAAGATCCGCTCCCGATGTTGTAATATATAAACAGAATAGTTACAAGAACGCTATTTGTGATCAACCATGGAAGCGAAGTATGCCGAATCCATAAATTATTAATTTGAATGTTTAGTTGGCGTAATTTTTCATCAAGGATGATGAAATCTGTCCATAATTGAAAGAGTATCTTAGAATAGATTTTCGTGCAAATTATTATACTTAAGAGATGCAAAACGTCAACATGTACTTGATACATGTGCAGGTACCAATTCAATAATTTCTCCTTCTTCATTGTTACAGAAACATTGTTACCGATTAACATAAATATAGTCACGGTTACAACCAGGATAGTAATCCATTTATGGAACCCTCTTTTTGTTTTTAATGTGATGGTCCTTTTTCCTGGAGGTCCGTTTATTTCAAAGTTAATCAGTCCCAGACATTTCTCCCAGTTGTAAGAAATAGACAACGATGTAAAAAGGTCTGAAGATGGTATCAATCGGAGAGAGGCCATGTTGGTCGCTTTAAACTAATTGAACAAGGGACTAGCTACTTTTATTTGCGATGCTTTAATATATCGTGTGCTAAATCGATACTGCTAATACACTGAAACATTTGATGGAGTGTTTTGTCCTAATTCCAATAAAAGTAGTGTTTAATTTTCATATATAAAAATATACCAATGTTCTTTACTTTATGCATCCATAACTTCTACAGGGTGATTTTGAATAACATGACGTTAACTGCTCTACACAGGCTGGTGTCGAAATATGCTTCAATTAAAAACATAGTTTTTTAACTATCTTAGACGTATTTATGTATTGCTATGAATTATTTTAATAATAAATAAATTCATAAATAGCCCCACGTTGGCTAGCCATATTTATATGCTATGTAAATTTATAATAAATAAAATAAATCAAAAATATACCTTCACGTTCGTTGCGCCCATAATACAAATTAAAATTAATTACCTGTCAAACGAGGAACTAAATTTTCAATTACATCAGCATATATTATTATAAAATAAATCTCAAGGTTCTAATAAATATATTAGTGTTCGTGTACGCACAGTGTGTACAATATAAAAAGTGATCGAAAAAAAATTAGTGCAGCCCGTGCGTTTAAAAACACATATCGTAACTCTATGGTTATGTAATCTTTTATAACAACTTCTAATCACACAAATAACCATAACTAACACAAAACTGCAAATATTAATGAGAGGCCATTGCGAATGCTTTCGCTTTGATTGTCAAAGAGCAACTGAATCCACAAACATTCCAATATTTCTCGCCGATCGGTATGATAACGAATAATATACAACGAAATAAATGCTAGAGAAATGCTTCCAGCATGAACATTTGACGTATTACTCATCTACAACAACCAATCAGGAAGCAGATCAAAATCTAGCTAATTCAAATACATACAAATAACCTCACGCTACTATGAAATGTCATTGGCAAATTATTAAGACATTTATTAACTTTACAAAAATGCTTTCTACTGTAATATAAAGAGAATTTATAGTTGAGGATTATTCTCGTCATGGGCACAAAGTTGTTGGTGCATATCAGATTTAGAGAAGTTAGCAAATTTTTAGGTCTTAACGTTTTTGACATGGATGTTTCATAACCTAACCTTATTTTGGAGCGTGAAGTTAGTTCGAATACATAACCATGGAGTTACATGATATGTTTTTAAATGCAGGGCCTGCTCTAATTTAGTTTTTTTTCCGTCGGTCTTAACATTTTCTTTAATATATTGCTGTGAAATGTCCTCAATAAATAAATACATTTTATTATTAGCCCCACATTGTATGTGACATAATACTTGCTGTGTTATATCTCTTCGTGGATAAATTGCTGCTTATTACAACAAAGGTGCTTGAATAAATTATTAATCAATTTTGGGCCATTGTCTTACCAATACTCATTAACCTTCATAAACACGATGGTTTTATTTTAATTAGACAAATTATTGTTATCAAATAACTACTAACGATGACAACTTTAGTGCTTCACTGTAAACTTTGCTACCTTCTGTAAGTGCTGGTTTGGATCTCTGTTACATTTCTCAAATGTCACTTGAAATCTTCTTATTGTTTAAAAATGTGTATTTGTTGTTAAAATTCACAGTAGTTTTATAGGGCCAGGTATGAAATAAATTGTTTCTTTTAACACTGCTTCTGGGCGTTGTTACATCATAATCATTCATACGAAGAAATTACATATATTACAAAGTCGATGTATTTTTGTAATGATAATCGTAATCGACAGTTTCATTCCATTTATTATTAAAATTTTGCTATATTCGTAGTTTGAATAGATTCATGTTGTTCCTTTGTATACTTTTCTTCTTCAAATTAATTTAATTGTTTATTAACTGGCGTCTTTCAGGTTAAAACATTTAAATGGTGGAAACTAAATTTTGACGTTTAACAGCTGTTGACATTCACTTACGTCACTTTTATATATGAAGAAAAAACACTGTCGGGAAAACAAGTGACTGTAGGTGACGCAGCTTACAGAATTTTTCATCCAACTGTCATACATACATGTTTATTGAAATTTTCAATACTTTGACCCCAGGAAATAACGTCGAACAATTAAAATCTTTTATAACAACTTCTATTCACACAAATAACCATAACTAACACAAAATTATGAATTTTACTGAGGGCCTATTGCGAATGCTTTTACTTTGGTTGTCAAAGAGCAACCGAACTCACAAACATTCCAATATTTTCGGCATGGTAACTAATAAAATTTAACGACACAAATGCTACACAAACGCTTCCAGCATAAAAGTTTGACGTATTACTCAATTTGTAACGGGCCCAAAATGTTGTCCAGTGAATAATTTGGTTTTAATTACCAAGTCCACAAAGTTTCAACATTTTGAAGATAATCGTTTCAACTACATACATCTGGAACCACCGTGACGTAAAATGTTCGAGAACAAGCGTCCCTTTCTCCAGCCGAGAGGGGAGCACGCATGACGGAAGTGGAAAAATGGCTCCTATAAAACCGCCCGCCCGGCCATTTGAATTATCTTTATTTCCTGGCTCTTGATTCCATCAAAAGTCAGAAATATACCGCCGCCTTCTTTAAGAGTATTCTTAAAGATTCCAGTGTAAATAACCAGCCTAGTAGAAATCCGTTTAATAATTCCTGATAATTACCTAAAAGTGAATTCATACTTTTCCAGTGTTTTACAGTTGTATTCACGATTTTAATTATTTTTGATTTTCCAGTGACCGAGTCCGAAGTGAAGCGAACCAGTGCACAGCGATCGCAGGTGGCCTTTTGGGGTCGATTCAAGCCACCGTACCGCCGTTCGAAAACGCTAGGATTGCCAGGGCATTTTTAACAGTAAAGTTAGTGGAGATAAACATTTGACTTGCTTTGCTTGTTTATTTGAGTGCCCTGTAGTACGTTCTCCCTGTGCAGACATTTTTATTGAACTTTTAACCGGTGTTTGAAACGGTGGAAAGCAATAGAAAATCCTGTAGAGAGGTTATTATAGTTGAGAGAATCAGTGTTCGAATTGATGCCGTACCTCCACTGTAATACCCTCTGTTGTTGATTGAACACCCTGTACAAGGTTTGTTTTGATTCGTGGAGCAATTTCACGAAACGCCAAATTCTTGTAAGTCCCGTTAGTGAATTTTGAATTGATTTGGAGCATTTTAAACAATTCAAAGCTATCCACAGATTCTGTCGCAGAGAAATATTTTGTGCAAATTTGTGGGGAAAAAATTAAGTCCTTTTCAACTTAGAAAGACTGGAGAAATTTTAGTCAGCTAATTAGAGAATTATCCGTGAACCCGAAATTTTCAATATAAAGCCAGAATATTATAATAGTAATAAACAAAGCAAAGTAAGGTTGAATTTATTTGTGCTAAACTGCGCTGTTACGAATCGCGTAGATTGAGGGAATTCCAGGAACAATGATTTACTGATAAATCACCTGTTTGAATTTAGAATAATGTAAAGTTTTGCATTCATACATACAGATTGTTTATTCTGAAAACTACGTGCGGCAATTGTAGCACTGGTGAACCTTGCCCGGAACAGGCCGCCGTTGAGTTCATTATAGTACATATTCGTACGCTGTAAAGGGTGCAATTCACGATCACTACTCCCATATTCCTTTAGTACAAACACAAAGGAATTTCGTTTCTGTTGGCCACCGCAAATTATATTAATTGGAGGGTTTGTGTTGATCATATATAGGTGCACGTGTCGGCCATCTTGTTAACCGCAGGTCACACGACCGACCGATCAGCTGTGAACAGTTCCAGTGACCCGTAAGGAGCGAATCACTACAACTACCTCGAGATCCAGTGGCGTATCCAGGATTTACTTGGTTGGTCCCACCCAGTGGCGTATCCAGGATCTCCCCCAGTCGCTTACCCAAGATTACCCACAGTGGCGTACCCAGTATTAAATTAATTTGTTTATACAGTAGAATTGCATTTATTTATTTAACAAATGATATGTACATAAGGGTAAACCAGGCTAATAAAAATTTAGTGTTTTTCAAGCCTACTAGTGTAATTGAATTCTGGACAACTCCAAAGTCTACCCAGGTTAATAAATTTTGAAACGTTCGCGTCTCGTATGAGCAGCGGGTCGCAACGTTACAAATTGCAACAACCAATCAGGAAGCAGATTAAAATCTAGCTAATTCTAATGTTTAAAGCTACTGCAAATATGCCACCAGATTACTTTTCTGTGTGAAAAACGCATCTGTAGAGATGAAACTCGATTTTTAGATGCTTAATAAAATAATAAATATTTACATCAACCAAAACACATATTTTTATGAAAATAGGATTAATTGGATTGTTCACAAATACTTCAATGCTTTGTATTTTGGTTAACTTGACCGCCAACCTTATACACAGAAAAGTTTAATATTAAATGAAACAGATATTTTTTTGCTTGTGCATATTACGAAAGCAATACATTCTAAATCAAGTCTGTTTACAGATGAAAAACACGAATAAGTCGTGGTAAAATCGTCAAGAGCGATTACAGTGATTTACCCAACTGCATATTAGACTCGCAGTATGAAGAAACTAATCAAACAGCAGAAAAAAGAAAGGAAACCCTAACGCAAATGACAAGACATCAAGAAATGTAGTCCCAATCGTTGTTTAATCATTATTTCAGAGCTTAACCGTAATAATACCTACCGCTGTGGCTTAGCGGTTAGCCCATTTTCATTTAGATCCAAGGGACGCGTGTTCGAATCCGGTCGAGGACGGTGATATATTTTTAGCGGGGATGAATCTGTAAGTGGGCCTTCCGTCGGAGAAGAAGTAACGCCGTAGGTTCAGTGCGACACGTTAAAAATTACTGCCGGGGTTGGAACTACCTCAGATAGGCAAAATGCTTAGTTGGGGTGTACAATATATCGACAGTTTCAGTGCACAGAGATGGTTGGAAATCCGTGTCCTACATCTCGCCCAATCAAAACTAGCAAAAAAGACATAGTTGCGATTCGCATGCTTATCTGCATGTTGCTGGTTGAGCAATTTGACGCTTCCACTGGCACATTTATTTTCGAAGAAAGCCATAATTAATTGTTTGAGGTAGTACAGTACTACGAGGACTCTGAAGATGCAAGGTGCAATGTCTTGCGAAACGTTAGTTTGTTTAGGTTCACAAACAGTAACCAGTAATCCCGCCTTTGCTGAGTGTGACCTCCAATCGACGACGAGGTCCAAGCCGAAAATTACTCCTAGTGTTGACAACCATAATTAATTCAACTCTTTCTGAAATCGCATAATCCATTTTGAATGTTCAAAGAAAACAACGTCATCTACGGAATACGGCATGACGCTGACGTAAAGATACACATTCAAATATTGGCAACACTGTCAACCAATGCCGTCCAATTATTCCGTAAATGCTCCAGAAACGTTTACTACCCTGGAACTTTGGATTGCATTTCCGCGGGATCTGATGCTCGGTATGCTAAAATAAAGTAACTACTATAGTAACGCAAATTCAATTGACATCGCTTTGCCATTTAAAATTTTTAAGGTGATATTCACCCCAATTCTGGGGTTTAAGGTAGGTGAACAGAAATAGCCGTATAACATGTCCCCATTGGCAAATTAATTAGACGCGTTTGAACGTTTTTCGAAGAACTGACGTTATGTAGCAAAACACGCTTGTTTTATTTTTGGCTGGTCTATCCTGTATATTGCTGATGTTCTATACAATTATTTATTTAGGTTGAATATAGTTATTGTTTTACATGTAAGGCAAAAACTCCAATGTCGTGATAGTTAGATTTCCTTAACGCAGTCTTCTTAGTGTTTTATTAAATATTTTTGAAGTAATTTAGCCGAAACTGTTTAAGTTTAGGTTTAAGTCAAGCAATTCAAACGTACATTTCTATCAGCTTCAAATAAATTTAAAAAACATATACGAAGATTATTATATATTCAAAAACTAATATTTTGAGTTATAAAGTAAATAAACTAGGATGTTAATGGTATGTTGATGGGACTCATATATACCCTCCGTTTATATGCTAATTATAATTATACACAAGTGCGAGCAAAGATAACATGCAATCTCAGATATTAAAACTATCAACATTAAGTGATGACAAACGACTGATTCATATTTTTCAGTTTGAATAGCTTGGTTTAATTATTATACCAGAATTAAATATTTGTTATTATGTTCAGAAACTAATACTGTTAAAATGCAGATAGAATTAATATCTGCTACGTCCTGAAATCGTTTCTCTTTGAGTTCAGGTTAATAGGGTGGATTGACACTAACAACGCGGTGTTTCGGGAGGATTGATTATACTATTAGTGCAGAATGGGTAGGTGCATTACCATGCATTATGTGACATTGAAGTTAAGAAAATTTGCATTGTTGCGATACATCTGAATGCAGTCTGCGGACGATGCAACTCCTCTCCGTTCAACCGTAAGCCTATGCGGACGTACTTTGCACACAGATTCCTCTTCTCAAATCTCCAGCTAAAATTTGTCGAATCATGTCCTTACTGATGTTCAACTAATCTGTTGTCATTCGGATGTTCATGAGGCGTTCTTTTGCCACATTGTACGAACACCGGACAGAATCTGCATTTCGAGAGATCGACGGACGCCCATTAGTAGCGTCATCGTGAGCGGGACCGCACACAGTTTTCAATATTGCGTAAGGTTCTGCTTGCATTTTTCTTAATTTACAGCCAAATTTAATATTCACTCGTTGCTATATGACGACTGATAGAAACACAGCTAGCGTTCTGGTTCTGGTTCTGGTTTTCCGGAACAATTTTCTACAACCTATAATATGATTTTTGTCTTTGAAAACTTAAGTACTTAGTTTTATTGTTTTGTAATTAAACTCATTGTTACTATTTTTGTGTTAAATTTCTTGCAGACTTTCTAAATATTTTGTACGAAAACTTGTATAAGAATAAAATAGGGGGTATGTTTTTTATTATTTAATTCTAGAACGTTACATGTACTTGAAAATACTAAAAACTTATGACACACAGCACTTAAAGGGAAATTATTTATTAGCAATTGCAAGATCGAACTGAATAAGTATTACTAAATAAGTAGTCCCAGCTCCAACGATCTAAAACAAAAAAGAAATTAGTTTAAAGCATACAGCTTGCCGGATTTAACCTTGCTTGTGAGTGAACATTGCGTACTACCACTACTACCACGAAATTGGTAGGGGAGGCCTGGCGATCATTTCATCGTGTGTGTGTAGCAGTCAACATCGCTGTATACTCCAGTGAAAAGTGCGTGCAATGGAGTTTTAATCTAAAATTAAAGCAGGGAAGCGTACGCGCGTTTCTTTTACTGAGTGTACCGAATGCTAACTGCCCATGTACATGGTATTCGTCTCTGTTACTGCTAGTGCCCACTCTTTCTCGCGCAGCTCCCACCAGCAAGGTTAAATCCGGCAAGCCGTAATTGTGTATAAAAATTAATTATAGTGGTCTGTGAACGAGAGAAAATATGTCTGAGATTCGTTTGCATATCGCATTCCATCCATTTTTAATAGTTACATTTACATAACCTCAAAATTTATGTGCGAGTGATGGGAGAATTTGTTCCCGAAATACACGAAAAGTTAATAGCTACTATCCGAAAATCTTCAACTTTCATAACCATAATATGATATCTCTATTAAAGGTAAAGTAGAATACGAATAACACTCAGACATACCATTAGCTCATCACTGCGCATTCCAATTAATTATGTAACACACATTATTAATATTTCTTTAATAAATACTAACAAGCGTAAAAGCAAGGTGATAAGTAAGCTGTTGGGAAATCTTAACGCTAAGTGAGTATACATAACCTCATTTAACTATAGGTATACATGATGTTATTTATAAGCAAAAAGAACAGTTTCTTATTTAGCTAAAGAAGAAGTCACATGCAACAATAAAATCTTCAAAAAATGGAAAGTATTGTTTGTGTTCAACTAGAAAAGCGCTCAATAGTAATTTAGTAAATGTCATCAACCGACTGAATCTGCGAAAACTAGCGCGCGTTGTTTACAAAGTAAAACCAATTTGACATTAACAAAATTGCTCCCATACTTAATTTCTCTTTTAACACCTGTTAGTTCCGTGTTTACGTTGTGATTTATACTCCTACCGTAAATATTAGAGGTACATCTATGGTAAAGAAACCGCCAGCTGTAATTTTGACTTCATCGTGAAGAAGTTGTAGCGAAAACGCGTTAATCTGAAATTTAGAATAATATCTGTGAGAAGATAAAAATTATTTGGGCTACATATTACTTCTTTCTTGGCCTCCGGGCTAGGATTCGATGCAGCGAGTTTGAATAGTTCCCGTTTTATTGTATTTGCCTGAAACAAATTATTATGTTAATAATAATAGAGTATGCTTATTATAGTAGGTATAATAAAGCAGGATTATGACTTTCTCATGTTTAAGTTTTTAAGTATTGCATCGGCAAGAGAAATGTTTGGTCGATTATAATTTGAATCAGAACCTAAATATGAAATATCTTCCCATTGTCTGTTTAAATCTATATGCTTCTATACATTCTGCTTTAGGACATGTCATTATTTTTTTAATTTTTAACTGTGGTTTGTTTTTCTTTTTCTGATGTAGATTTCAATATGTGTTTGATTATTTATATATCTGTTTGCCAATAATATTCAGGGTGGGCCAGCTAATCTGTCCCTCCTTAAAAGTGTTAACACAATTCAACATACATATAGCATGACAACAAACAAATGCTGATACCAGGAATGCGACTCTATAAGGCCAAACGTGCAGACGTTGTTGGTAATCAGTAATAATAGGGTTGGGGTTAATAATTGAGTATGTAATTTAAAGTTTTACCGTTTCCCGTAAATTGAAGTCGACGATAAAGTCGGATTAACTACAAACAGGAGTCATTAATTTAGTTGAGAATACCGTTTGGTTTCTTGTATCTTTTTAAATAGATAAAGTTAACCCCGTTACCCTTTTACCGTTCTCATGACGATTCGCCGTTTTAACAAAAACTCTGTGCCTCTGTCGCTTCTGTGTGATTTAAAACAATTTGTTCCCCGTTTTCCTAAGACAAAATTGTATGCTATAATTTGATGTAATCTATTGGCATCCAGTTCATTGTTCATTGCTGTGGTTACCAGTGATGTTATCTTAGGTGCCGCCGCCGTCTGTTTCTCTCTGGTTCCACTGAGGGGCGTCGATTAATTAAAAATCAATCTGCTTGCACGTTCCTCAACTTTATCGCTGAATTAGCGTAAAATCCATGCATAATATATATATATATATACATAGTTATTTGTAGAAATAATCAAGTCCTTTAAATTATGAAAAATAGAATTAACCCAGCAACTCTGTATTGCGACTTGTTTGATTATTTAATGTACTGTACATCCTGTACTGTTTTGTAAACTCAGCTATATATATATATATATATATATATATGTATATATTCGGGTAAGGAGGAAACACAATAAGGTAGAGTCAATTCTCTGTACACTGTTGGTCCTTGGCTCTTTCATGAGGATCTTTGTTTAGCTGTTACCCGAAAGGGGGGCGTCCATTTACTTTAACCTACCCTGGACATTGTAACAATAAAGACATTCTTTCTTTAAGCTATTTTCGTGAACCCTCCTTTTCCCTGCGGTAACCGTAGAGCCTTTTACATCGATTTGTTACAGGCTGACCCTCGTTTCAACCGTAAGAATGCTAGAACTAGTCTAGGATTTGCACATTATATTATGTGGCACTAAATCTTCCTCACAAGAAGGCACCTGATTCGTGCCCTAAGTTAGTGTCATTAGCATCCTATTTGTCTTCCTCTTGGGCATCGACTTTTTTTGCGATATCCCACCGCTAGCGCTAAGGTACAAACACGAGGAAAATGACGGAAATTTCGTTTCTAGCATTAAGATGCAAATCGTAATGCTGGGGTTTCGAACTTAAACCGGAATCGACATTTTGTTCAGAAAGCGGGCGCTCTTGCAACTGAGCAACTGTCACACAGGGTAGCAGGTAGCATATAAAACCTAAGTTAATACTAGGGTGGCCAAGTTGTGGTTCAGTTTATCTTAACCAAGTTAGATCTTTGACTGCGTAGTTGCAACATTTCTGAAAAAGGCGATTATATTGTAAGTGGGATTTGTTGTCTTTATTGTTAATCACATCTAATTACGTTCCACGTCCCAAAACTCTTGTCTTGCCAATGTGGGTTCCATCAGTTAAAAAGACCTTTAAAAGAAGCCTACTGCTAATAATGCATTGAAGGTGGTTAAGATGAAGAAAAACGTGTTGAAAACAATTAAATAAGGTACAAGTAAATCGCTACGTCTCGTAAGACTAAGAGATAAAGCACTACAAGAAGAAGATAATTATTAAAGCCCACTTCGTGACAATATGATTACACATAATTTACACTGTTGACACAAAAGTAAAATGTACATCAGGGTAGTCAAGCTGTGGTTTGCTACTTATTGAGTATGTCTGAACTAAATTAGTTCTTTGACTGTCTGGCGATGTTACTCAAAGCGAAACTGTATTGATATAACTTTGATTCATCGTTTGTTTATTGTTAATAAATTTAATTATATTTCAACAACTTGTTTTAATTAACATGTTGGATAAAATAGGATGAGGTACACATTTGTTAAGCCCACTTTGTGACAATACGATTACGCAATACTCACACTTTTAGCGACTTCCTTGCAAACATATATGGTAAGAAACATATCGAGTGCGAAATTCACGGCTAGTATTCCTTGTATAATCATAGCTAGGTCTAAGGTATACAGATTTGAGTACAAACTCGCAATGCTGTAGTAAATGTATATGTAAACCGTTATAAAATTCACTCCTGTGCTAAGCAGAATTGGAACTGAGTAGACTTTGTTTACAGCAGCAGTTAAATTTCTAAGTTCTTGGTGAAGTTCCGCGGCTATCAACACTGTCTTATGCCATATACGCTGTGCGGAAGAGATATCTTTCTTTTGTTGCAGTTTTTCATAGTGTTGCTTTATGTATTGAAATCTGGAGTTAAGCAGAAACATCCACGTGCGAATCGTAGCGGTTAAGGACACCTTGTAGAAACTGTTGAATGTATACAGCAAAACGCTTACAGTCCAATGACTTACTTGTCCTTCTTTGATTACGGTATAGATGTTAGGAAAAATTATAGCAAATAAATGTAAAACCATGCAGCAGAATGAAACATTTCTAATGTGTTTATCTTTTGTTGTAATTTTCAAACTCTGTTGAAGATGATGATCAACGCTGAATATTTTTTTCAATGCATCTATTATAAGTTTTTCGTAGATGTCGTTATAAATAACGAGTGCTATAGTTAACAGTACATCAGAGTTGATTTCAGATACTGCTATAAACCAGTAGATCAAATTCTTAATTCTTTCTTCAGCTATCAAGAAGGTATTGTTGATCCAAAGGGAAGCACCGCTAGTTAAAATTAATACAATGTAAAATAGTAATTTAGTAGCTGCACGGTTGGTTATTTTCTCAATATTTCTGCTACCAGGTGGGCCACACACTTTGTACCTAATAAGGCCCAGATAGTTTTGCAATGTGTAGCAAGGATGGAATGCAGTGTAAGCATCGGTGTCTTGAAATGTTGGTGATATTGATTTGTAACTTAACATTGCAGTCTTTACTGAGATTGCAGATGAACCAACTAACTGACCGTAATACATATGTTTTGTATTAAATGTTTACTCAATACGTTTCCAATTTGGTAAATTATATATCAATAAATCATTGACAAAATTACAATAATAGGTGACTTGCAGCTTTTATGTATTTCGATAGCAACGTGCGTGTAGTATCTACTTATAAATTGTTAAAATCTTAATGTATTAAGTACAATACGGTGTGATGTTTACATGACCACTAGTTTTCAGGAGTATAATAAAATTGTTGCTGCCAGCTTGTTACATTTCACGTCTGAAACTACGTAGACCACGGTATACAAATATTTTTGAACAAGACGTAATATAATGAAAACTTGGAATTAATATTTCTAACTAGATTAATGTGTTGGCGTATTTGATGTTTGTTGCTGTATTGTATGTGAAAAGTTTTTCACAGCGACCAGCCTTTCTGCGGAGGCCACGTCGAAGCTGTTGGTCCTGGCTACTACTACGGTGTTAATTGTTAGTTCAAATCAAAGGTGTTAGCGCTATCTGAAGACTCTGACTCCAGGTTCTTCCTTGGCCATATGAGTTAATGATAATAAAGCATTTCAAAAGAATAAAGAAAATTGCGACTGTAGATTATTACAAGGAATTACAATTCACAACAATATATACTCAGTCAAAATTGGCATATTGTAGTCAACCGAGGACATCTTTTTTTTTATAATCGTTTTATTGCCAGTTCAGCACAGAATGCTATTCATGGCAGGTTTAACTGCTACACTTTTGGACATTATTTCACTGTTCACTATTCTTCACTTGTTAATGTCAGAGTCATATTGAATCTGATGAATTGATCACCTTAGTCACTGTCGCTGTTTAAAAGGTCTATCGGTAGCTTTCTTTTTAACCTAGTGTGCAGCGATCTTTTACCTAGATTATAATGAACTGCACCTTCGCACTGATCAATGTTATCATAAAACGATTTGGCCGTTTTCGTTATATACTGTTGAATTGTAGGTATACCAGTTTCCCTGTGAAGTTGAGTGTTTCTTATATACCATTCAGTATTTGTTATGATGCGTATCACTTTGTTCTGCAATACTTGGAGTTTCTTTAAGTTGGTTTTGGAAGTTGCGCTCCAGACATTGCTTCCGTATGTAATGATAGGCCTTATTATTGAGGTATATATTAGGGTACCACATTTTATTTTAAGAGTGGATTTTTTGTTTAATATTGGGTACAGCATGCCCAACCTCGCGTACGCTTCGGATAACTTTTTGTTTATGTGCAACCTCCACGTTAACCTTCTGTCCAAATGCACTCCAAGATACCTGACCGCACTGTCTCTTGCGTTCCACGGTATTGGGATGTTGTTTATAACCATATTCGGTGGATCGTCCGGATGGCGTAGCGTGAAGATCTTTGTTTCACATTTATCAGCGTTAATTTTTACGCACCATTTGTTTAACCACTGATTTACTTGATCAATACTTTCTTGAAGTTTATTTGCTGCATTGTTGATATCGTACTCTTGCGAGAGAATCGCCGTGTCATCTGCGTACATTGCTAGGTCCGTTCCTGGAGTTGTAGGAATGTCACGCATGAATATATTAAATAAGGTAGGGCCTAGTATTGAGCCCTGTGGGACGCCTGCATGTATACGGTGAGTTGAAGAAGTGTATGAGTTCACTCTTACCTGGTAGGTTCTGTCGGATAGAAATGATGTTATTATGCACAGTAAGTACGAAGGAATATCCATGTTTTTCATTTTGTGTAGCAGGCCTTTTATCCA
>JABXWE010057202.1:0-12878 GCA_014611495.1 Limonius californicus | reverse complement strand
TAAAATACTCTTAAACTTCCTCAATAGAAAAAATAGTATAAAGAACACGTTTCATAAGACCACTTGTCGAACTTGTCCGTTGAAAAACTCGACGCTTCGCGTCTCGTTTTTCAAACTTGGACTCGTGCGTTAAGAAAACGCATTATGAAATTAGTTCTTTAATATACTATTTTAATATTTCAAAAATAGGGAAAGTATTTTTTGCAATCGTTCTATTTGTAATTGTTGTTATGCATATCTGAACTGCAATGTTTGAGGAATGTTAAATAACATCAGAATCAAAATAGCAAATTATTTTTCGCATTAAAAATGGAAACAAAAATATATGCCTATCATATTAACAATTGTTAATAGTTTGGTAAGTTTTAGAGGTAGATTTTTATTTTAGTATTCGTGTTTTTTTTTGTTTTTTTTTATGAAAAGAAGATAATTATGATATTTTGCATAAACAAACTTGCTTTAAATTTAGGTGAAGTATTATTCTGCATAAGTCTTTTTTTTTGTATAAATATCGGCTTGTACTTCTTTTAATTTTTGTGGTATTAAATTGGTATTTGGTTAGAATCCTGTGAATTTTAGTAAAAAAACATACAGCACAGTCGTGATAATCCGAATTAAATGGGACCGCTGGGTGTTCGGATTAGCGGATTACCGAGAATATACTTGATTTAAAAATCTCGTTAAAAATGATTTTTTAATGTAGAACAATACGTACATCACATTTCAAAAACGAGTATTAATTCTAAAAAATAATAATATAAAATAATATCACATACTTCGTTTAAAATAGTCGCGAAGTGTTGTTTGTTTTTGGTTGCTAATATGTGCGGCTAAAGTCCTTTTTTGAATCTATCTCAGCAGTAGTATTTGATAAAGGAATTTCGTTTTCCCTGCACCAGGTTATACAATATTGTAGTCGACCACGAATTCAGATTAACGCGTGTTCGGATTATCGTGACCGTACTGTATTTTTTTCGTACGCGCATTAGATTTGGCGAGAGCTGTGGGGTAAATTACGGGAGTTAAGTGAATTGAAAAATACCACTACCTCATCTCTAACAGGAAAGAAGAAGAATTATAGAAATTAAGAAACATAAATATCATTAATATATATTATTAATAAACGCCCTTCAAAACGGAAAAATAGATTTCAGATACAGATGTACATTAATCCATGTACAAGAATGCTACGTCTACTGTGGAATTACAAAAACTTGCAAAACCAATAAAAATTGAGAAAGGAATGAGGCAAGCAAATACTTATCTGTCCGAAACTGTTCACAGTCGCATTAGCAGATGTGTTTAAAAGCCTAAAATGAGAGAATAAAGAAATAAACATAAATATGGAAACACTAAAGCATTTTCGATTTGCCGACGATATCATAAACAAATTTGAAGAGCTGCAAGAAATGCTAGAAGAATTAAATACACAGTCATAAAGCATAGGAGTGAATATAAATATAGATAAAACAAAAAACGTGTCGAGTATAATTGAACAATAATAGACAATAAAGAAATAAACCGGGTAGAAGATTACGTTTAGTTAGGGCAAAGAATAACCAAAGGCAAGTGAAATAGATGGTGGAGCTTAAAAAGAAGAATAAAACAAGAATGGAATTCTTTCGAAAGAGGTTAAGCTCAGTTTTTAGAGAAAAGTTTTGAAAACTACAGAAAACGAACCAGTGCATTGATCAGGTAGGACGTTTGGCACAGAGACGTAGCCATTAACAAGACCAGTAGCAAACAAAATTAGAATAGCCTAAAGAGGGATGGAACGGGTAATGTAAATATATCCTTATGTGACAATAAATAAACCCACGGATAAGACAGGGAACATGTATAGAAGACGTAACTAAAATAATAAGAATGAGTCGACCATAAAGATCATACAATGATGGGTACGGAGGGGTAAATCGAAAATGAGAAGATCAAACACGAGATGGGTTGACATCAAAAAATCACAAGCTCAAAATGGATACAGCTGGTGCAAGATAGTGAATAGTGAAAAATGGTAGAGGAAGCCTATGTCCAAGGATGGACGACAACGACAAGGGTTTATTAAAGAAGAAGAGAATAACATTAAATATCATCTTAAAATAGATTAGTGTTTTACCTTGTGATGTTTTTGTTACAACAGTTGGTTACATAGTCAAATAATTGATGGAATGTTATGGTATTTGTTTACTATATAATGTTAAAGTTGCAACCATACATGACTAATGTAGGGAATTACGTACACAGTGTTAACCCACACAGGAAATAAACCAGAATTAGTTAATTAAAAGAGGTAATACTGTAGTAGTTGTAAAAAAAATGTAGTAGCATGACCGATTTTTGCAAATTTCTTAAAATTTATAATTGTAGTTTGTAAGAAATCTACTCAAAGAGCGAAGCAATGAAATAAGCTGAGGACATACAAAAAGTAAAATGTCTTTGTAAACCTGTTCATAATCCATTGTTCAAAAAAATATTTTTACCGGTACATAAATCTTCATAGATAGATATTTTCCTTATTTCCTACTGTAACCTAAGCTAGTATATGTACTAGCTAAAAATTTGTAAGAACTTCATCCTACACATTAATGCTTTTTTTGGAAGCACAAGAATAAAATGCTGTTGTTTTATACCCTGAATTGTTGGGTTATGTTTTATATTATTGTATTTCTTCGTCCAATTGAACTCGAATCTTTTCTATTATCTCTGATACTTTTCTGTTAGTTTTATTAGTGATCGTACTAAGTTATCGAGTTTTTTTTTACTATTTTCAATTTTATATCTTCAGAACTCTGTTTACTTATTAGTTATCATTAATTAGATGTATCTCGAACAGTATGGCTAGAAGGCTTATTCTCCTACCGTTTCTACAGCATCTAGTGTTGTCAAAAACTAAGTATTACCTTTGCATAGATGGTCGGTCCAAAGGTTAATAAAATTAAATCTCCGTTTTAAGGACATGAGTTTAGATATACTGCTTGTTGCTATGTATGTGTTTGATAAGACTATTACTAAAATAGAATAATTATATACTTGTCCATCGAATTTAGATATAACGGTTAATTGTTTAAAGTAATGAGTACTGAAAAAATAGCATGTATATGTTGCATTAAGGTTTTGTAATTCTAAGAGAAATGCAGAACAACAAAAGGTCTAGTTAGGTGTGGAACAACGATACAAGAACAATTAACTGTAAAATGAATAAGTAAATATAATAGTATTAATTATTTCAACAGTTTTAAGCAATTATTGATAATCTTCAAGGTTGATTGGCTCCTCGATTATTATAACGTGTTGTAATAGTTACAATCGCACAGAGCGTTCAGGAATTTACCAGAAGGAAGAAAATAACCTCATCATCCAGAAATGTTTCATTACGGAGTAACAGCCCGTAGACAAAAATATATTCCATTAATTTTCATGATATGTTTAATAGTGCATTACAAATTTGATTATTTATTTACAAAACTACTCATCTAGGTTATTTTAGTCACGTAATATGTTGATGTAATTCTGTAACGTAGTATTTCCGGACACTTATTTAGGACCTTTTTTCAATCTCGCCGAATACCTGTGAAATACTCAAACACGCTGTATGTTGAATAACAAATGGTTGTTATCACTTAACTTTTGACTTATTCGCAAACACAAAAAAATTAATGTTTGTCATGCTGCCGTATAAACAACGTACATTTTATGGAATGTCTCAATGATGAGACTATGTTAGCGTTACTATCCTGGAAATTACTTATTTACTGATTTTGAAGTGGTTGTTTTCTAAATGCATTTGCTATTCTAGTTTTCAAAAGTAGTTTTACCATACGAAGTTAAAAAAGTATTATTTTAAGATTTTAGACACTGATCGAGTGAGCTTGTTCAACTCTTCCATTACAAGAACACTAGATATAGATCATTCTGTATAGCAAAAATAATTCCAATTTGAGAAGTGCACACAAAATGTAAATTTTCGTGAAGATGTATATTTTTGTTTTCAAGGTTATTTTTATACTAGGCGTGGGCGTTAGGAGCATCCAATCACTGTAAACGTATCTACATCAACTACAGGTTCATCGCTTACGTAGGTAGTGAAGCAATTTAAACTAAATAAAATAAAAGTTTCGGTTCGGTTTTTTCAGAGAATAAATTAATCAATATAAAATAATCTACCAATTCATTACTATGAGATGTAGCGATACAGAAATGAATTTCTTCTAAGACAGGAGTTCACGTAACTTCTATTTATGGCATAGATTTGATAAAACAATTAACCAAATTTTAGTATTACATATTGAAATCTAACATGTGGGAACGACTTCAAGGATAACTTCACGATAACTGTTATGACGCTAGTTTCGCTAGTAGTTTGATTAAAATTTAGAAATTATAATCTTTGTCTACAGTTCAACCCGATTATAATGTAATAATTGGTCTTTGTGTCCATTAAACATATTACGTGAGATATTTAAATTATATATTAAAGAAAGCTGATATATAATATTAATTAAATTATTTAAAGTAATTTTAAGACGAAACGCAGGGAGGATTTACAAAGAAACGAAGATCTACAAGAAGACCTTGTAATAGCAAGTATTTTTGAAATAATTGACGAATACAGGCAGAGTAAGTATTTTTGTAATAATTAACGAATACAGGCAGAGTTGGTTGGGCCACGTTCTCTAAAAGGAAGACCATCGAATTTCCAACTGATTACATTAATTACAGACCCGTCAGAAGAAGAAACATTGGTAGGCTAAGAAGAAGATGGGCAGATCAAATGCCTACACCTTGGAGATGATAATGATGAAAAGATCGTTTTTTATAAGTAGGTAGTTATTTTTGTGCTTCCTAAAGGAAGGAAGGAAATCCCTTAGATTACTTTGAACATCATTTTGTAAAACTAAATATTAAGTTACTTACAGAATAATATTAGTAATAATAATAATTAGAATAGAATAATTTAAAAGACCACGCCGATAACTTGAATTTGAATTCCAGAACAGTTTCATAAATTTAAGGATTTTTTTTAACGCGCGCTTTTGTGGCTTGGTGTTAAGCACATAAATATCGCGGAAATTGAGACATTTTAGTTAGAAAAATTCCAGAAACTTGAATTTCTCTTGTAATCCTGTAGTAGATGTTTTTAGATAAAATTTACATGGTGATAAGTGGTTTCAGGAAGCGCTGCCGGGACGACGGGCCGCTGTAGGTGGGAAATACAATACACTAAACAATCCAAATAGAAACATTCACTACATAATCGATCATTACGTCCAGAATCTTACTGTGCACAAGCAAATTGTAGGTGAATTGAGTTCTAGTTTAATCATTTTCCTTAATTTCGTTTCCAAACATCTATTGGGGAGGTGTGATTCAGAGGCAAGGCAATATTATTTTTAATGTTTTTATTACTTTTAATTCTTTGCACCGTACTGATTTTTGACGTAAGAAATTGTTCTTCATACAAACATAGTTAATAGATGCAATTGTTGCATGTCTATTAAAACAGTAGTTTTGATGATAACTAATTTTTACGAAACACTAAGTTAGGTACCTTGAAAATGTTGATACGTCATATTGCAGGGGTTAGACTCACCTTATTAATTCAAAACAGCAAAACAGTAAACTAGTTAGCCTATGGGCTTGGAAATCCTTCGTTACAGATTGGGATTCACACACGTTATGATATACTCTGTATTTTATGGAATTGAAGTACACTACCTCGCTAATCCGGACATGCGTTAACTCAGACACTCCAGTAATTTGGATACTGCTAAAATTCGGACAGTTTTAAGCCATTTAACTGTATAATCCGGACACATTTGAGAATTGTTTAAAAAATGTTTTATAAAGCACGTGAAACATTTTTAGCTGAGCAAAATTTACCACAAAATTGGGTTCTTTTAATAGATAACGCCCCCTCTCATCCATTCAAGAATGGATGGATTTGAATCCAAACTTTAGAGCTAAGGTTTCATCACCCAACTGTACAGCAATAATAGAGACAACGGTTCAGACTGTGATGCAAAGTATTAACGTGGCTTAGGGAAAAAATGTCGACTAACTTAATATTTCAATGATTTAACAAACACTTTAAAGAGTTACAATTTTGGTGGAGGCTGTCATACACTTTCATAAATCATAGAAAACTGTAGCTGACAAAGGATAATGGCATGAAGAAAATGAAATTCGTTTGAATCAGTTAAAACAACAGTGGGAATCTGAATCAGTAATTACAAATTTAAATCCTATTCCGCAAAGATTGAATTATATTGATCCACAAGTTAGTGCTGAGGAAGTTTTTAACTCGACAACTGGACACATTGCTGAGCCAGATTAAGATTGAATTGCAAATACTTCAAAAGTTGACGATAATGGGTTGAATACTACCGATTTCGAATGTGAGTTTGTAGAAGAATCTTGTAATAAAGACACTGTTCTGTCATTTTGAAAATGTTTTTTTCGAAAACTCAAAACAGTAAAAAATTAGTTAAAATTCGCAAATCCGGATGGGTGGGAAATTTTATCTGTCCGGATTAGCGAGGTTGTAGTCATATTGGATATGAGCGTGTAATTTCTCTTTCATAAAGCTACAGAAAAACTATTGGTAGCATAGCCCATTTGATTTGATGTATTTAAAAACAGGTTTGGTTGAATAGCAGCCCCAAGGATAAAAATTAATTTAAAATAGATACCAAGAGGGGGTTGAAAGAAGTATTCATTATGACTTGGTTCTGAGTGTTTTTTTTTTCTGTGAAAAACTTTATTTAATAACTGAAAACAATAATAGCTGTCTAATTAATAAAACTAAACGGTAGCATCGATATGCGGAACTTGTGGAATGCATACTTATAGCCAGGGTTTAAAATTAGGTGCGCGCTGTATTGGGGGCACGGTGACACGTTTCACTTTTAATAATACCACGGTCTGATCTTTGCCGTTCACCCGCAACACGATTTCATTGGAAAAGATTGCCGAGTTTTTATACCCAATAAATCCATTGCACTCTGTTTTCAAACTCGCGTTAAAGAGTTTAAAAAGGAATTTATATTTACTGTATTTAACATTTACAAAATACAAAGGGAACAGGTTTTTTCTAGTGCGTGGTTGTGAACAGGATTGAGGCTTCGCATATCGTACAGGATATTGAAATAAGTGTTTACTGTAGGAAGGGGTAATGTAGTACAATCAAAAACAAGTTAAAGAGTCTCAATCAACATGTGTCTTTTTTGTTTTCTTCATATGTACCTAATGCTAAAACTCATACATGTTTATACAGGGTGTTCTTAAATACAAACCTTCCATACCAACACAGGCTCTATTCTCAGGAAGAAAACTCCGCACCCTTTCAAAAATACCCGACCTTACTCAAATTGTTTGGCAGCTCTTGCTGTTGCAACTCTGTAGGATTGTTTACAAGTGTTGCGTAGACTAAACTCTTCAAGTAAACCCAAACACAAAAATTTAAGAGTTAAGTCGGGAGCTTGCCGGTTTTTACTTGAAGCTTAAAATAAGAAGTGGTTCATATTTCGCAACGGTTGGTTTGGAGACTCAAAGATTCTTCAACTTGTGTATGTTCTTATTATATGCCCCTTAAATATACATCTTCTTTTTCAACATCCTGTAGGAAACTAGTTAACCATTTGATGTGCGAATTATGTGAAGGTTCCTTATTTAACGACTTTGAATTAATCACAAGATTGCAATATATTGACATTATTTGATTTAATTTAATTTGCATTTCCATAGTACCTTTGTAAGATCTTCTAGAATAGTTAAAATTGTAGACCGAAAGACCTTCGAGAGGCGAGGAATCAAACGTAATCTTCAGGTAGTCACCAACAAACGAAAGCACTCCATAAATTTTTCCAAACAAGAGTTTCCTGAAACCGATATTTTCGTCAGTAATAAGTCGAGACAAAAACACATGTGGTAACTATCACTATACCTTTAATTGCTAATTTTAAAATGTGATAGCTGTCTTGCGAGTTTAGCAGGCATTTGTAGATGTTTGTATTCATGCGCATTATTTCAAACTGTTATTTACAATATGAATAATAGAATAGTAAACTTAATTTATCACCAACTTTGTTAGTAATTAATATCTATATACTAAATCCAAACTATCGCGGCAATAGCGATTTGTTAATAACCGCCCTGTGATTTCACTGATGTTAGTTAATTCTGGGATATTCAGTCCATAAAAACACTAAACAATAAAAAATACCATTGAAACATTATTTTCTTAGGTTACATATCCTGCATCTCCGCAGATTGTCTTTATTGTTTTCTTAAGAAACTACGAGAAAGTAATGCTTCGGGATAGTCTACAGGTTAAGCTACTATAATCAATGTTTTTAAAACCAAAATAGGGCAAAGTTAATGAACTAGCAAATGATACACTGCAAACAAGTGATAATGTAATTCGATTAATTTAAAGCTCCGGGATGTTAGGTTGCTAAGGGTTACTCCTGCACATGCAACCCCCGCATATGTTTCTAACTTTTAATATAGCATTTGTTTCCAGAATTCCTGAACATTTTATGATCCCGTGATTTTGATTGGAAACTACACTCTACTATTCAAAATGGGGATAAATGAAGGCCTCCACAATAGCTTTCTAGTTAGAAAACTACAATTGTATTTTACTGTTACAAATTAGCAAAATGCCATTTAAAATTTGCCGTTGTATATACAGTCACAAATTCGGATATTGGTAGATTGAGTGTAAAAACGTGTACATCAAATGAATTTCCCTTTTGGGCAGTTCTGTTATTTCAAAAATGTTTCATTTCCAATACTGGATATTTTGATAATTATTGTTTTTGCGCTTTCATTAGGTAGTTCTTTCGATAATAATATACGTAGTATTCGATTTTAAGAATTAATTGAAAACATTCTGAAACTCAGAAACAGGGGGGTACGGTAAACAACAGGTTAGTTCAGCAAGATACTATAGAAGAAAAGTAGTTTCTAATTTTAAATTGTTTGAAAATCGTTGGTTAGAATTGTTATCGGTTAAAACTTCCTTAAGTGAAAAGTTTTTAATTGTAAGGTTTTCTTTAAGAGGTGGTACCGCGTACGTGTACAATACTAAAAGGTAAAAATAATTCTCGAAATTTACTTACATGTGGAATAAATTTTATTTGAAAATTTGCATTTTGTATGCTGCATATACAGATACGTGTATAATAAAATAACTGTGTTTAACACGATCAAAGTCTTTCAGCTAATGGTACAGTCATTTATGGTATCTATTTATAAAACCTTCTGAATTGTTAACAAGTTTCTAATACGGTAATCAACGCTAAGAGTAAATGTAAATTATCTTACGCAGTTAATTCTATTGCAAATATTACACAATGCCTTCATAACAAACACTACCTGTTATAAAATAACCTTCAATGCCGTTCCTAACTGTTACAACGCAAATTTAACGCGTGTGTAATTTTGCAGTGCTTTTAACATGAATTCTAATTAAATCTCCGATATTGGTACTGCCCGTGGAAGCGGAAACGACTACTGAATGGAAATAACAAGTAATTTTTTAAAAATATTATAAGCTTTCTTGATTTTAAACTGATGACTGTGGGTTTTTAAAAATATTGATCGACAAAGTGTAAATCTTGTTGAGTTTGTCATTAAATCATATTTATATTTTATTGAGAAATTGATGTAAGAGGAGGCAATTTGGGTTACGTACTTTTTAAATTTAAATATGACGAAGCACATGTATTTAAATATGATTAAACAGTTAAATATGTTAAAAATCAATATAGTTTCTTTGGAAATGGGGGGGGGGGGTTATATTATACGTTTAGTTTTATTATCTACGCCGCTGAACAATTTCATGGATATCGAAGTTATCTTTTTCTGTAAATATAATAAAAATGTATGATTACTGTGCTATCATATGTATTAAAATTGTCTATTACACTGTGTGCTTGGTGTAGATTGTATAATTTTAATTTTCTTACCGAACAAGATACTTTGTTTTCAAGCAGTCAGACGTAAGCTTTACTTAATATATCCCAATGTAATCGCCATTAGGTTAACCTAACCTAACCTAACTTAACGGACAATGACGTCATTAGAAGCAGCCTAACTATGTAATTTTATGAAATTACAATATTGCTCGTAAAATGTTCCATTGTTGAACATTAGTTGTATGTTATATTGTACGTAAACGTTTGAAGCTGTTAAGTGCATGCATTCGTGTACGTGATAGGTAACTAATTTATACTTTTAACGGTGGTGAGATAATCGGTATGAAAAATCATTTAAACAATGTTGATTTTTTGAACGATACTTTGCGTGCCAATAGTTCTATAAAGTTAGGATTATGATGCATGTATACAGTAGACAACAGTTTGTGAAATATCGTTTCTAGCGTGACGTTGTTCATGCATGCATTCAAAATATTGTTTTGTAGTGCATACACAGGTTGAGTCAAATATCTTATGCGCTTAGTTATATTTGAAATTATAGAATTATAGATGAAACTGAAAGTGGTTGAAGAGATTGTCTGCATACATTTTGGGTTTCTACTATTCTTGCATGAAGATAGAAGGTAAGAGTATTAAGCGCTAAAAATTTATGAAATGCAAAAGTAGAGTATAAGACGGTGCTATGGCTCAGAGTCCGTTGTCATAATCGAACGGCGATCCTTACCGTCATTGCTTTTCATAAGCCGAAGCTTGTATTCAATTGAAGATGAAATATTGTTAATTTATAGTGGATACTCAATAGGCGAGTTCGTTCAAGTTCAAACTTGATGATTTAACAAAAAGGTACACGGAAATATATAATTCAATAACTAAATGGAATTTTTGCAATAAGAGTGAAGTAGCCAATATAATGTGTATATGAAAATAGAAACATAAATCACAAAATAGTATTTTAATTTGTTCAGTTTTGATGTTTTTTTTTGTGTATGGTTCAAATATGTTTTATTATTGGAATAAATGTTAGTATTTCGTACTGGTTTATAGTTTAATTAATTAATTCAAAAGGTTCTCACCCTCTTGTTATAAATGTGCGATAAGTATAAATTTAAAATGGCATTGCTGGTAGACTTTTGTACTGAAACTTGATGCGTTCTCTAAAAGATCTGATGATTTGTAACATTCGACTTGCCCTCTATGTGTACACAAGGCTATCTTACGAATTACTATTGTAACTCCACATATAGCATATTTTATGTAATTGGGGATGTATACCGCAAAAACGAGCTTTAATTTTTTTATGTTAAAATTGTAATAATAACAATATTAAAGTAAATGAAATTGCTATTATTGTTATAATTTATTTAATGTAACTCTAGGTTGTACTAAATATTTTATAAAATTGATCTTGGAAAGATGAAGTTTTTGTGTATTTTTTAATTTTTGGATCTTTTCTTGTGAAAGCAGGTATAAAACCAAAATTTGAGAAGTTTAACGATAATAACATTCAAGTAAATGAAACTGCAGTTATTATTATGGCTTATAGTAACTCGATATCGTGTAAAATATTCTACTTCTATTCTAATTGGATATTTCTCGCAAAAATGAGCCTTTTTAGATTTTTAAATATTTTTCTTCTTGCGAAAATAGTACTTAATATATACAGAATCTGAGACATCACATGATTAAAAAAAATTAAGTTGCAATTAGTATCCCAGCTTAATGTAACTGCAGGTTATACTACATACTTTTTTGTAGATTTTTTCAAATTATTTCTCCTGGTGAAAATAGTACCCAGGATATCCAGAATTTTAGAACTCATGATTAACTAAATGTATTTGTAATTAGTATTAAGCTTAATGTAACTGTAGGTTATAATACATATTTCATGTAATTCTAAAAACATATTTCATGTAAAAATAAGCTTTTTTTGTAGATTTTTTAAAATTATTTTCTTCCCGAATAGAGTAATAACTATAACCAGATACTGAGAATTCTAACAACAAAAATAGTAAATAATAAAGTTGCACATATTTTTGCACCTAAATGTAACTGTAGGTTCTATAACACACATTTTATAATTAAAAATGTGCAACTCTTGTAAAAAATCAACTTTTTTCCAGATTTTTTAATTTACTGCTCTTCGCGGAGACTAATATAATCAAAATTTGAGAGTTTTGATAACGATAGGAAATGTGTATCACATGCAAAAATGAGGTGTTTGTATTTTTTTAAATAGCCGAATCTCTGCTTGCAAAAGCAGTAATAACAGCAGATTTTGAGAATTTTAACAGTAATAACATTAAAGTAAATTAAATTATAATAACTCGATGTTGTATAAAATATTCTACATAGTTGTCTCGCAAAAATCAGCATTTTTTTAGATTTTTAAATATTTTTCTCTCGAAAATAGTACTTAATATAACCAGGATGTGAGCATGCACATGATTAAAAAAATTTAGCTGTAATTAGTATCCCAGCTAAATGTAACAGTAGGTTATACTACACATTTTGCATAATTGAAAAAGCATATTTCTTGCAAAAATAAGCTTCTTTGTAGACTTTTAAAATGATATTCCCCGCGAATAGAGTAATAACTATAACCAAAATAAAAAAATTGTAACAATATAAAGATATTACAATAAAGTTGCAATTATTATTACACCTTAATGTAACTGTAGGTTCTGTAACATATTTTTTATACTAGGAAATGTACATCTCCTGCAAAGAATGAGCTTTTGTTTTTCATTTTTTTAAATTCTTTCGCTAAAGCAGTAATATATCCGGAATTTGATATTTTTGGTAATAACTATAGTAAAGTAAATAGAAAATGTGTATTTCTTACAAACATTAGGTTTTTTTGTGTTTTTTTTTATAAAGCTCTGGATCTCTACTTGCTAAAGCAGTAATAACATCAGAATTTGAGAATTTTAACAATAATAA
>JABXWE010057194.1:0-10602 GCA_014611495.1 Limonius californicus | reverse complement strand
TATATTTGAATTAAATGGAAAATATATGTAATAGCACAAATCAAATAAATTCTTGTTTCAAACAAATGTTTCTTTTGAAGCAAAATAGGAGAATTATTTGTTCTCAGCAACACTTTCTCTTAAAGCAAGATTAATAAATAGATGAACCAAACAAACATATTGCTTAGGAGGAGACTAACACCTATTTGAATCAAAACAGTACATCTAGAATATCGTACACTTGGTCTAAGAGTAATGTATATTCACAATAAAACAATATTATTATTTGGCGTGAATATCATGTTTCTTCAATGCAAAACATTATTTCTAAGAATATTTTTTCTTGCTCCAAGATTACAGTTGTTTGCGTCTATAGGGAAACACATATTTCTTTAGTCCAAGATTAATTTATTTGAATCTAACATTTTTTTTTTCTGAGTAATTACTTACCTTTCCTTTCTGACGTGTGCTTTCCAGCGTAGCTTAGCGTCTAACATAACACCTGGGTATTTAGCTTTATTTTAGTAAGGTATTTGCTTACTACTTATGGTTACAGGTAAATGTTGGTTATATTTGTAGGTGAAGTTTATATAAGTTTATTTGTTTTCATACAGTTTGATCCGCCATCTCTTTGTCCAGTCATTCACCTCATTTCGGGTGTTTTGTAGTTTTCCTGTAGCTTCTTTCTTGCGTTCTCCGACTGCCAAAATAGTACTGTCATCAGTGAATCTAGCTATAGTGTTATTTTTGAGAGTAGGATCACATGTAGTTAACCCTAATCAACTTAAATTTCTTGCAGGTTACCTCCAAGAGCTTTTGGACCAGGAAATTATTCAGCAGTCGGATAGTCCTTAGGCGACGCCCATCCACATGGTGGCTAAACCAGATGGATCTTGGAGGGTTGCCGGAGATTACCGCAAGCTGAATGCTGTTACGGTACCGGATTGCTTTTCCATCCTATTCATGCAGGACTTCACTGCAAAGCTGCCTGGATCTCGGATTTTCAGCAAGTTGGACCTCAAGAAAGCATACTTCCAAATTCCGATTCATCCAGAGGATGTTCCCAAGACAGCCACTACCACACCTCTTGGTGCTTTTCAATACTTAAGGCTGAACTTTGGATTACGGAACGCGCCAAGTTCTTGGTCAAGATTTATCTCGCGGGCTTCATCGAAGCCAAGTTTTATTTTTTTTATCTTAATGATATTTTAGTAGGTATTCGGTTAAAACGAAATGGAACATTTCGACCATCTTCTACTTCTTTTGAGCGGTTACATAAAAATGGGTTACTTCTCAACATAGATAAATGCGTTTTCGCTGTTCCGGAACTGGATCTTTTAGATATAGGGCGTCACGTTTCCCCTGAAGGAATTTCGCCTCAGTCTTGTAAGGTTCAAGCGATCAAGCGAGTTTCTAGTACCTACCAATCAAAAACAACTTCGCAATTTTATAGGATTGATTATTTATTATCATAGATTCATTCCTCATTGTGCAGATCTGTTAGCTCCCTTGAACGCATTAGTGATTCCAGGTAAAGCGACCACCAAAACAGTTAATTTCACAAAGGACCAGTTAGAAGTTTTCCTTTCGGCTAAAAATGAATTAGCTAATTTAACGCTGTTAGTGCATCCTATTCCAGATGCCGAGATTAGTATTGCTGCTAACAGCTCGTCAACCATTATTGGAGCCGTGTTGCAGCAACTTGAAGATGGTATCTGGAAGCCCTTAGCGTTTTATAGTAGGAAATTATCGCCTACGGAACAAAAATACAGCATCTTCTCGCATTAATTGCTAGCAATTTATTTTGCCGTTAAAAGGTTTCGTTATTATATTGAATATAGGAAGTTTTGCGTCTTTACAGATCATCAAGTAATCTGTTCAGCGATTCAGGGTTCTGCAGATCGTTATTTTCCACGGGAATTAAGACATATAGAATTTATTTCCACGTTTACGACTGATATTCGTCATCTGCAAGGAACTCAAAACATCGCAGCGGATGCTCTTACTAGGATTTCCGCGATTTCTTCTCTTAATAGCGTCGATTTGGACAAATTAGCTATGGCACAGGTAGACAATGTCGAGCTTCTTGAATTGCGTCAGCAGTCAAATTTTAAATTTATTTTATCACAAAAATTTGGGTAGATCAGAGTCATGGCGGTTTGCGCCCCTTCGTTCCCGCGGAATTTCGTTTCGCAATTTTTAAGCAGTTACATGAGTTGGCATACCCTTATACGAAAGCGTCTCAAAAACTAATTTGTCAGATATTTCTTTTGAGGAACATGCGTCAAGATGTCAAAAATTATCCTGTGACAGTTGTCAACGTAACATAATTTCACGACACACTAAAGGTTCCTTACAGCCAATCAATGAGCCAGATAATGGATTTTGTAAGATTCGTCTGGACATCCTCCATTTGCCCTCTTGTCAGGGGTATAAGTATATTTTAATAGACATTGATAGATTTAGTAGATGGCCAGAGGCAATTCCCCTTAAGTCGACTCTAGCTGAGGAAGTAATTGAAGCCTTCATTTACGGTTGGGTTTCCCGTTTTGGGGTTACTCAGTTCGTTGCCACTGTTAACGCGACGCAGTTCACCTCTTCAGCGTGGATGGAATTTTTGAATAGTTTTGGCATTCGTCATGTTAAATCTTCTATTCAGCATCCCATGAGTCAGGGAGTTGTGGAACGATTCCACCGCAAGTTAAAGGAAGCACTCAAGTCGGTTGGTTCGGCGGAGTGGGTTCACCATTTACCGTTAGTTTGCTAAGCTTACGGTTTGCAGTCAAGGAAGAAGTCGGTGTTTCTTCGTCGGACATTTTATATGGCACAGCGCTTCGCTTGCCGGGTGATTTTTTTCAAGACTCGCATTCCTCTAATGATGTTAACATTCCAAATTTTGTAATGCAACTTCGCAAACTCATGCCCCGGGCGAAATTTTTTTTACGAAGACTTACAATACCTCTAATATTCCCAAGGATTTTTTCAGTGACGCATGTCTTTGTACGCAATTATTCTCATACGTTAGGATTAAATCAGTCGTATTTAGGTCCTTTCCGTGTCTTACAGCGGTAGCAAAGATATTTTTACTTGAAGGTTACGGTAAGGGAGGGAAAGTATCCATCGATAGTCTTAAACCCGCTTATTTTCTCCATGACACTTAATCTCCATTCCCTTACACAAGTGTTTTATTTAGTTTTTTCAACCTTTTCTTAGTTATGTAATGTTTGTACACCTTAACAGATTTTGTTTGCACTTATATTTTTGTTTATACAATCAGTTTTCTTTTTTTCTTTTTTTTCAGATCCAAGGCACACTTCTATCCTGTTTCGTTCCTGTGCGTCTTGCTTCCGTTTTTCCGTTCCAGTTTAATTTAATTTAGCTTTAAGGATCTTCTGTATTATTCTATCTCACTTGTATTAGCTTTAAGTTTTTCTATTGTTCAATGCTAATTTGTTATTTTTAAGGATTATTTATAAAAATGTTTTCCGAATAAGGGTTTTTTAACTACCACAATCGTTCCAAATTTTTGATTACCTCTGTAATGTGGTTCAAAATTGTGTTTCGAACACGTGATTGTGGAAATTTTCCCTTTAACATGCGCTTTTTTCTTTTTTTTTTTTGGAGGGAGAGGGCACGCGCACTACATTTATCAGGTCGCTTGTTTTGGGTTGGTTATGTTTTGTTATTGTTTGTATAGTTACAGCAAATCCACTATTTTGTACAGTCACAAATAAATCGTGCTCTCCAATTTTATCTTTGAATTCAAATTAATTTGGTGTTCGGACCTTTAGTAAGGTCCTAGCACCATAGTATCCAAGCTTCTTGTATTATTATATTAAGTAACACGGGGCGGGGATGGCTCAGTGGTAGAAGAGCCGAGCTTTGGATGTAATAGTCCAAACGCTTCCCGGTTCGAATCTCCACAGGGTCGGAAATTCTTCTAATTCCCTAATTTAAATCAATAGCACTGCTCGTGTTACGATCCCACTAGAGGAATAACAAGATCATATACATAAAAGATACACCACACACCAGCAGGTTAAGAACGGTTTCGCACCAACATGGTAAGCCGCAGAGTCTGGCCCTGTTGTGCACTTCACAAACGAACTTAGCCTTGTTTCACACTTAACTTTCTTAACTTTCTTGTTTCGTATTCTTCTTTAATACTTATGTCATGAAGGCCAACAGCCCAATCTGACAACAAACAGAAAAGAGATTTACATTGCAGTGATATGTTCTAGAAAAACTTTAAAGCCACTTACCCCATAACGCTGCCGAATACAAAAAAATAGTGATTAAATAGCCTTAGATATACGTGGTTAAAGATTTTAGAACCACTCTATATAAGCCTGACGAATATTTTACTAAAGGGCCACCAAAACATTATAAATTCCAACACAACCCAAAACATAAGGAAAGAAGTAGAAGAGTGAACGACTGCCATCATCTATATTATACTTGAGTATTTGGTTGAAATTCAAAATTGTGTATATATACATAAACGGAATCAAAAGAAGGAAAGAGTAAACTTTATAAGCTTTACTGTCACCATCTCTAAAAGAAATTCCACAAAATCTAATAACCACCTGTATCTTCCGAAAATAGTTTCTGCTGCTAGGACTTTGTATACGAAGGTTATCTAATCTCGCCATCTTCAATTTGAACGACTAATCGTATCGAAATGACAACCCTCGAATATTTATTGAAGTAACACCGGTAGAAAAGTTGCACAGAAGGTCTGATATCTACTGACCAGGGCCGAATGTCGAATAACAGCGAGTAGAATTTTAAATTAAAAAAAATTATTCGAATTATAACTACATAGTTTCAATTCACTGAAAATTTGTGCATTTCATATTTTACGTAATATTCAACATTATAAGGGCATACGTAATTAGTACACAGATATAAATACAATTGGTTAAAGGCAATTGTGCTTTCAGAGGGTGAATAAGTGTTCAAGTGATAATAAATTATGAACCTGTAATGAGTTTAATCACACAATCATTTCCCCCACGACTTTATACGTAAATAGCGCCACGTTGCTTCTAAGTTTCAATATTAGAATGATGTCTTATGCCATAATTTTAATTGGAAAAGTTTGACATTTAGTGGTGCTTGTAAAATGATGAACTGTAATTTTTAAACGATTTATAAATAACATCGGTTTTTTTTCGGCAATCACAATTATGTTGGACAGATAATTGAGCTCCGTTTATTAGTTAGAATAAGGTATTGTAATAGCACAACTTTGAAATTAATAGAAGTTTTCTTTAATTAAATTAAATACAGGGTTTAAATAAACTCTGCAGAACTCCTTACCGCCACGATATCGTGGAACTCTAAAAGTTTATTTAGGTTTTCATACCACCGCCTTCAATCAGTCCTAAATACAGGGTTTTAATGAATACATCTTACAAATGTAGGGAATCCTAAATAGACCAACTTTTAATATGCAACTCATATCCAGAAACGCACCGTTTTCAAGCTACAAGTTATTACAATAGTAGTTATCTAACAAAATGTTACGAACATTTTTGTCAGGGATACTCGTATGTTACTAATATTTTTGTGAGATTAGATTGTGTTGGTTTTTGCTCATAGTTAGTTGTGACCCATCAGTTTAGTTTACTTTAACAGTGTATTATAGATGAATGATGAATGAGCATACTTTTCGCAATTTCGCTAACATAGTGTTAATCGTGCTTTGGAGGGTACGTAAAACCATCGGTCCCGGTTGTCATACAAACATCTTTCTTATAAACCATGTAGTGGAACTTCTCTTCTCTGTTCGACGGGTTAGGTTAGCCTCCTGCCCGGCATACGTGCAAAGAGGGCTTATAGAACCTACTCCAATGTAGGTAATCAACAGGCCATTGGCTTATAATCAGAAGAAGAAGAAGGTGTTAGTGTACGGTTAAGGTCGTTGCATTTCGCATTGCAAAAACCAGTAAGCCACATACAATTACTGACGATCTGATTTTATCAGCAACTGTTGAAATGGTGAAAATTATGGTTAGAGTAAAAGAGGCAGACAAGCCGAGAGCAATACCCCTCTCTAATAATACTATCACTTTCATGTAAAGTACTAGTAAGTATGAGATTAACTGGGAAAATGCGTTGCTATATGTACCGCTGGCGCCAAAGCTATGACAGAACATCGATCTGGTCTTATTGTCACATTAAGAGAGATATTGCCAAATGCTACATGATTACACTGTCTTTTACATCGAGAAGCTCTTGGATCAACGTCTTTACCTTATGAAATTGATTATGTTATGAAAAAAGTCATTAAAGTGGTAAATTCCATCTGCATTGCAGACTCGTATTTTTCGAACAATTTATGAATACATGGGTTCTTTATACGCAAATCTTTTTTATCACACGGAAGTAAGATGGCTTTAGAGGGGTAACGTCTTGTAAAGAGTTTTCCAGTTAGAGGCGTTCCTTTGATGTACCTGCAAGATAAGAAACTGGAACATATTTTCCAATTCTCTTTGGCTTCTTAGGCTGGCTTTCCTTGCAGATATTTTCGAGCAGATAAATACTTGGAGTAGCAGTTTGTAACGCCTCGATATTAACATAATAACAGCCACTGACAAAATTAACGGATTTTTAAAGAAATTTGGTTTCTGGTCGACTTCAGTTGGAAAAATAAGTTTGATTAATTCCAATTCGTTCAAGAACTCATGGAAGACTTAGTTAAGGTTGATAGTATGACAAACTTTTACCACGTTTTTGCAGATATGCAAGTTACTTTGCACAATTTAAAACAACAGCTCATTCACTGTTAGCCCAAAAAAAATTCAAATCTGTTATGACAATCTCAGATGGATACTGAATCCGTTTGTAGACGATTCCGTTGAGCAAGCTTAAATTTCGACTAGAATGAAAGAGAAACTTATTAAAATATCATGTGATGGCATGTTGACTCTTGCCTTCCTTTCCAAGGGCGTAGATTAATTTTGGATCGAAAGAATGCAAGAATACCCCATGTTTGCTGACAAAGCTATGAAATGCTTGGTTCCATTTGCTACATCATATTTGTGCGAATTACATTTATCGTTTATGACTGCCATCAAAACAAAAGTAAGAAATCGGGGCGAATTTTAAAATGATATTATTGTGTGTGTATCGAATACAGAGCCCAGATTTGAAAAGCTAGTTTTTTAAATGTTTATATTTTGCACCATGTTTTTCGGTTTACAGTTATTAACTTTTAGGATTTTGCATTTATTGAAAATTTTAACATTTTAAATTTGACTTTTTATGTTTACTTTGTGAAAGGTAAAATAAAGGTGTTGAAAAGGCATTTTGCTTTATTTTGAGAAACCTTCCCCGATCCCCCTAACCATATATCGCGACTCCCCAAGGGGTCGCAACCCTCATTTTTGAAACCACTGACATAACTGAATGTCAGACGAATTATTTCTATATATAGTAATTCATACTACTTATTGTTTATCATTTTTCTTCAAATACTTCAAAGAAACACGTTTAATAGCTTAATAGTACTATATTGTGAAATAGACCTTTACATACAGTGAACAATATTTTGACTTAACACTAGTGACAGTGAATAGTATAGTGCATTTTGTAGTAAACTGTGTAAACTGTTTCTAGTTCTACAGCCTTCGTAACATCATAAAAGCAGAGTAGGAAGTCCGAATAATCTATAGTAAAATTATTGAGTTATCTAGCTTTCATCAAAAATATGTACAACACTAGTTACTAATTCTTATCCATACCCAAAGAAATCCTGGTAATCCAATCGGTGCAAAGTTGCTAGCGGTTATGTAAATTGGTCGCTGACTTCTGCGAATAATCAGAGCCAGTGATTTTTGAAATTTTACATCAAATCCTACATAATTGGTTTCGAATGCAGCTCTTCCCACTTCTTGACTTTGAAAAGTAATTTGCTCACCCCAATAGCATAGTAAGAGTACTTGACCACAAGCACATAAGAATTCTCCAATGGAATAAGACAGGTAGGCTGGAGTTATAGGAACCTAACAATAAGAAACACGTTCATTATTTACCAATAAAACAAATAGTGCTAAATTTATATGGTTTTTCTAAAATTTATTCTTAGATATCTTCATAACAAATAATATGAAAATAATTAGAAACTTTTGTGAATAAATTAAACGTGATATCGGAAGCCTAAAATTATTTTCTTGCCTTTGACGTATGGTATAATAAGAAACTCATCATAGCTAACGTATTAAGATACGTAACAAGCAGTAAATCCCTAAATAATGCTTCCACTTCGTTAGCAATGTCCATAATTGCTACGTGATAATTAACAGCCCGTACAACCAACGTTTTTAAATATTTCCAAGGAATCACTGTTGTATATTCGGCAGTAACAGCTTCGAAACTATCATATTTAGCTTCCTAAAAAATAATTATTCGTTCAGTTTATGGATTTTTCAAAGTAAGATAGAAAGCGTCGATCTACCTTCATCATATTTTCATAACCTTTAGAAGGGATTTGTTCGATATAGTTCTGTAATATTCGTAACTGAAATGTTAGGTGAGCCAACATACACGCAAGAATCAAATCAATACACGTAAAATGTGCTGCTAAAGGAACTGAAGTAAAATATTGATACAACAAACAGATCTCATAATTAGGACTGTATGTTACGTTGACAGGAGCAAATCTTCCTAAAGCAAAATCCCAGTCATGATAATCGTTGCTTCGTATGCGTGTGCTGATTGCGACGCAAAATCCAGCAGTTAGTGTCACCAATGAAGATATCCAATAAACATAAGCCTACAATTAAATATTGATTTATATACAGGGTTAATCCGGCAGTAGGTACCCCGAACAATATTTGACATAGAGAGTAATAGGTTTTCCTGAATTAGGCACTCACTGTATAATAGAAAAAAATTAATATAAATAATTTATACCACAGAAAAGCATTCTATTCTGTTATTACTATTATCATTAGACTCACCAATGGCACCTAAAGTTTTAAAATAATTAAAATTAATGCAAGTGTTCCAATTACTCCAATTACTCCCATTACCAGCTTAAACAAGTAATGCACTATGGTGATTACCTGAACATCTGTAAGTCGAACACATTTTTCTACCAGTTTCTCTTCCAAGTCACCTGCTCTGTTTCCATCTGGAAGAAAAGGCTCTCGCCCAAACTTGTCCATTAACTTTCCTATTTTAATCCGCTTTACAAGTGTGTAGATTCCTTTGTAGGTAGCTGTAGCAGAGTAAAACTTAAACAGTAACTGCTATTCGTGCACAAGAAATGTGTCGCAAATTATTTGTTGGTAGGTTTCTAAACGAATTATTTAACTAACCCTGAAGTAACTGCATGGACCTGGTAGACCTCAGAAAGTAAGTTATACTGAAGCTGTTTTACATGTTTGGGTTTTTTGAACTAGTGTCTAGTAAAAAAAGGAAATTATATACCTTGAAAGCAATCATGAAATTAGTATTGCAGTATTATGTCGAATTTTAGTAAACAGTGGATATACTGAAATTAAGTAGTGTATCCGAACAACAGCTAAATAGAAGACAGGATGTACACTATCGAAAAGAATTTACTCTAGCTTCTGTTCTTCTAACACAATGCCCATCTAACTTTGTGATGTTCGGGGGCTTTTATTGAATGCACCCTGTATGCGCGACGTTTATTTTTATTGAACGCAACCTGTATACCTGATGTTTATATATTTTTGTAAACGCAGCATTAATCCGCGTCTTCACACTGTTGAGTGCGGGGAAAAAGGAAGAAGTCAGGCTCCAGCTTCCGAACTCAATGTTACGCAAATTTAAAATGATCTCGGACGTCCGAATTAGTGTAATTTACCAACAGGCAATTACTTCGGCTTTGTGCGGTACCATTTACGGTACATCCGAAAAAGCGGAATATTCGGTTTCCCAAAAATTCCCAAAATATCGCTTAAATTACCGATTTGGGAAATTTCGTCGCATGACGCAATATTGAAAAATCTGCCAAAAGCAAGCGGTTTCGTCAGAAGCAACTGTAAAAACTCTACCACATCCTGACTCAAGCTTTCCACACTCCCCCTGAAGGGCCAATATTTCATCGAAAAATGTAAAGTTTCAAAACCTTTGTAAGCTACACTCTAGTTGTTCCATTTAGTTTACCGGAGGAGGAGCCCTGAGAAATCAGTGTATATTTCGTAAGTTCTATTCGAAAATATAAGAAAATACTGCGTATACAAGGTCTTTTTGCAATATCTTTTTTTTCAGATATTAACTTAAATTTAATTGTTTTGGGTTCACCTGTGCATGCCTTTTTTTAATTTAGATAGTTCCTTTCAAACTGTGTTTGAGTTTTTAAATAATGTTTATCTTTGTTCGTTACCGGATTAAAATCATTTAACCATTTTTCTTTTATTCTGTTCGCTTCTTAAATTTAATTAAATGCCCTGTTAAACTAAACTCTTATTTTATTTTGATCTTTGTTAAAAGTAATGTGAAGATTCCTGTACGGGCAGCAGAGAGTCATTGTTGCGGCCCTATGTTTACGGGGCTAGTAAATTCACGTTTTTTCATTAGGAACACTTGCCTAAAAAGATAAGTTCTATCACGTAAGGATTGGCCGTTCAAAGTAACGTGAAGCTTGAG
>JABXWE010057193.1:0-12289 GCA_014611495.1 Limonius californicus | reverse complement strand
ATCAATATCCCTTATTCACATCCTTTGATGTGCCAAACATTGTACAACAGGTCAACTACAATTAACAAAGGTAATGAGAGGAAAGAAAATACATTGTTAACAAAAATATCAAGACAATATATATATATATATATTTATATACAGTAGAAACTCGATTAACCGTTACCGTCGGGACCGGGACTATGACGGTTAACCGAATAGACGGTTAACAGAAATTATGCAATAAACGTACATATAATGGCTTGAAAGAGCGAGATCTAGGACGCGGTTTTCCAAGCATTTCTATGCACTTAGGCCACATTTGGCCCATTGTACACCCTAACTAAGAATTTTGCCTATCTGGGGTAATTTCAACTTCAGTAGTGATTTTTAACGTGTGACACATCGCAGTGGCACGGGACCTACGGCTTTACTTCTTATCTGACAGAAGCCGCATTTTCAGATTTTTCCCCGCTAGAAAAATCTCGTCGACCTCAGCCAGGTTCGAACCCGCGTCCCTCGGGTTTAAAGGCAAACGCGCTAACCACTAGACCACCGAGGCCGGCAAAACGTACATACATATATGTTACTACGTAAGTAGGATACAATAAACGCTAGATACCGAATAAGGTGTACATACATACATACTATACAAAATAATCGGCCAACTTCGTCTGTTTCTTCGAAGCTCGAGCTTTTTGAGCTGCAATGTTCCGTATTTTACGGAGAAGTAAGACCTGCGTATTATACATAGTCGCCGCATTGCTCACGCGATGACGGATAACAGAGATAGACGGTTAAAAGAGTGACGGTTAATCGAGTTTCTACTGTAAGTTAAAGAGAAAATTATTCAGTTACAGAAAAAAAAACTGTTTGTCATTGTTCATAGAAGATTCCATGAACTACGATTTGACGAGCCAGTTCCTCAAATTAAACCGCAATTACATACGGTGTGGAAACATTAATTAGAATAAATTCTGTAACTTGGATATATAGTATTGCTGTAAAAGTTCTTCAAATACGTCAATGTTAGTTGTTCAATGGCTACATTTAAAGGGCCATGTTCTTAGTTTATTTTCGCCCGATGGGGTGCAACCATGAGCGCTGAAATGTAGCTTGTGAGCAACTAACATTGACATGCATTAGGAGTATTTACAGAAATAGGTACTGTACATCCAAGTTGCAGAGTGTATTCCAGTTAAAGTTTCCGCTCTCTATCCTATTTCTTTTGGGATTACATCAAAAATCTTATGTAGCTGCAAAGATATAATAACGTACACTGTGATTTGTAAAACTTACGGTGTACGGTGATTGTGCTATTGTAAGTATACAAGTTAATTCTAGACACTGTGTGTCCATAATTATTCTAGTTACCATATAACCTTACTTTTTAAACTGGTGTTAATTAACCTTTTTGTTAACAACAAATAGAACTGATATTGATTATTAGTAGTCATTTTTCGTTTACATCTTTTTTCTGAAGGAAAAACAGTGATTTTGCTTGCTCGTTAAAAAGCCACATAGCTTTAAGCATTAATATTATAAGTCATATTAATATAGTAATAGTAAATATTAGTTGTATTACTGCTTTCACATAATTCTTCAATGTGTTAAATGTTTGCGTAAGGTCGTTGAGCGGCTGTTATAATGTAATTGTGTATATAAATAACGATTATTGTAGACATTTGTAACCTGTAACAATCAGTTACAAAACCGAAAGAATATTTTGCAAGTTAGATTCTTTCTGTAGTATCTTTTTTGTTATCGCAAGAGAAATTTTGATAGTTAAGAGCAGAGACAATGCCAAATACTGTTTGTTACGTTCGTTTGATTTTTCCGCTTCTTACAGATTAAAGTCTTATTTTATTGGCTGCTCCGTAGCCGATTACTATCTTATTATTTCCGGAATACAGTTTAGTGGGCCATTTTTTTTTGTTACCCTAGAGAAATGCCGATGACTATTTTCTCTTCGCGCTTGACCGTGAAAGTTTGCTAGACATTTCCTGCCCCTGAGGGAGCCCTACGTGTTACTTTGTTCTAGAATTCTTGCATCGTATTTTGTAATATGGGGAAATACTTTCAGCTGCTGCATATTTGCGTTGCGTTTTTTTGGGAGTCGACTTAAGATCTCCCTTCGACCCGGTTGCTTGCTAAGACCTCAGTGCCGACGATAAGTACTGCGCGGAGTGGCTTGGGTTTCGATGGGTGTCCTTTACGTGAATTTTTGTATCGCTGTTATCACCGTAGGGTGAACAGAACCATCGACAAGTGTCGGATTTAAGAAATACGCTGAAAGGTAAACTTACTCAACGTCGCTGGCTGCGTAGTTATGTAGGTTTACTAAAGTAAATGTCGTATGCCAGTGGAGGCGAGCTTTTTTAGTTTGGACGTCCCAACTTCCCTTTTGTTCAACTATAGTTAGTATCGTTTTGATTGTATTTTTTTTGAACTATGTGTTACCAATTTCGAACAATAGAGTTATATTTGTCTTAAAATTCACTATATCTTTCATTTCTGTGTATTTTATGGTGCATGAACTTTGGAAGTGTTATAAACAGGAGGAGGCACAATAAAGGTTAGTTCGATCTCCTGAAAGCTACTGGTTTCTCAGCTTTCCCACGACAACCGGCAATCAGCTGTGATTTGGAAGGTGGCGCTCACTAATTTTGACTTGCCCTGTACATAACTACGTCAAATTTCCTTTCTTAAGCGTTTCTCGTGAACCACCCCTACTCCTCTGAGTTAAGCCGAAGACATTTCCATCTTTCTTGCTGCGGTCCGACGAACAAGCCCGTTTGGCCCGTTTTGTATCAAGAACTGTACGTTTTTGGAAATGGCACACTGGAATTTTCTGTTACATGTGTAAGCAGTACACCCACACTGCTACACCCAATAACGGAATATATAGACACCGCGTCTAGATCCGTTATTGATTTTTTGCTTACCCGAACTTGAGTGCAAAACAAATAGTTACTCATTGAATAACAAGTACAGAATGGATAAGTAATATTGTAAACTTCGGTCCATCTCGTATTACGCTATTATGTGTTACGAATTACTTATTAGGTAGTGTACAAAATAAAACCATAAACTTTCTTTTGTGGTTACGATTGTAATTATTAAAATTTTAAGTCGCCCTATGACCGATTCGCACAGTTATATAACATCATAGTTTTACAATATAAAGCAGTCAAATAATGGAGCTGAAAAGTTAATAATCGCACAAAGTTTACTACGATATAAAAAGCGTTAAACTGATACTGACCAGGTTAGAATAGCTTCAGGGAAAAAATGGAACATACTTATATAGTAGAATAAATATTCAACTACAAATTAAGCTGTAGATGAGATAAAGCTGGATGCTTCAAACAGCCCTAAACCGGAAAAAGAAGGTGGTGATGACAACATAATATATATAGCCTTCACGAGGTATTACGTCGTAAAGCCCCTTTTTATGAATGGCATCCTAATAAAAGGGTAGGAATTATAGGAATATAGAATTAATATTTAAATAGAGTAAATATACAACTATTTAGATATCATAAATTACCTTCAATCGTCTATCGTATCTTACCATTTGTTTATCGCCAACTAACAAAATTGCCTAACAGAACTGTAAACATGTAACTGATATAGCAAAGACATTTGCTTTGTATAGTCAAATTTGAAATAGTAAAAAACGGAACTAAAAAATCAAAACACGAGAATTTTTATCTTATCTAAATTTAAATAATTCCCTCCCTCCAAAAAATCAGCTAATGCATGGTGAATACGGAATCGAATAATAACATATATTACAGGGATTTAACAGTACAACCAACAAAATTCGATAAGGTATTGCTGTGGGAAAGAAAATATGTGTGTTTACTTAAGTCATATGGTTTATACCATTTACTACAATTATTTAATAGGTAAAAATTATTATTCAGTTGATACAGTTATTGTTTACTCTAAAACGCAATATGCTTGTTTCTGAATGCGTAACTTGATATCCGTATGATTTCCGATTTCGGATAAGTCTTTCGAACTTGGTAAAAGTGACAGCTCGTACTTGACAGACCGCACAGTTTCTATACCCGTTCTTTCAAGATGGTCTGTTAATATAACAGCACAAGCTAAATGTCTAGCTATGGCGGAGTTAGAGTTTTGGTTCCATATTTAACAAATAACAATACAAATAATTTTCAATCTAAATGAGCTACATAGTTCGTATAACGATGACCGGATACATTAAAACAGGTATAGCGTATGTACCACATAAATATAAATAAGATGAAGCATTTGTAGGGTTTTATAGAGATTCAAAAGTTATATTACATGTAATAAGCTGTAAACGCTCTTAGAGTAAGTCTAAACACGGAAGCGTGGCCAGAAAAATTGGTTTGCGAAGCGGAATCAATTTAGCCTACAGCTTTTGAAGTTTGAACAATTATAATTTTAAAAGTTTCCTTTGTGGTAATTATTTAATAACGTTATTGAGGGGATGCAAGAAGCTGTTAAGGAAACACGAGTCCTTCTAATTATAGTAATAATATGTTTATTACTTACTGAAAGCGCCCTTCGTTGCGGAGGACACCGTATAGTGTGCATTTTCTTATCCTTTGTTATCTTACACTATTTTGTCAAAAATAAGAAAATCAAATTAAAGTAAAAGATATTGCAGAAAACAGTATTTGATCCTCCCACTTGAGACGCCTCTCTACTAACTAGGCTCCAATCTGTAACCTTGTTGAGCAACGTATATAAGTATAATTTCAAAACATTAGTCCAACTACTATCATAATTATATGCAGAATAGTGATCGGACACGTCTCACTTTAGAAGGATATAATTCCGTAATGAAGCATTTCCGGACCTATGGTTATATGAACTTTTTTTCTTGTTTTAATGTGGAGCATCTTAATTACCCCTGTATACGTGATTTATTACAGCTGTCGCTGTCTTTGTGATCTTCCCCATCGTTTAGCTGTAGGTCTCTGTACGCATTGTGTCTTCCACTTTTTCGTCACATCCCGTTCGTGGTTTTCCCTTTTCTCTCGTTGCCATGGCAACAGCTTATACAGTTTTTGAGTCCACCTTGTGTCTGCTTTTCTTTTTAAATGTTTATACCAGAAGAATTCTCTTTTAATGCGTTTGTATTCGTTGTTTCTACACCCATTCGTTCTTTGTTTATGTCGTTAGATATCTTTTCCAGTCTGGATACTTTGCACCTTCTTCTTCAGAAGTCCATTTCTATCGGGTTTATTCTTCTTTTGTATTTTTCGTTCATAGTTCGTGCTTCTGAGCCATAAGTGTTTACATTGTTAATTTTGTTCTTTTTTTTAATTTTTAGGGACAAATTTACTAATTATATTGTCCATCCCCTTTGTCCTATTTTGTTTAGAATGTTTTTATCTCGAATAACTCCATTTGTTATTGCTACTCCAAGGTATTTGTTTTTGTGCAATCTTATATCGTACCTTACTCTGTAATTAAATATCTGCTTCGACTATCGATTACATATATTTTGTTTTCCCCATCTTGATTTCCAATCCCAACTTCTTCGAATATTCTTCAATTAATTTCCTCATCAGATATTCTAAGCATATCAAGCCAATGCAAAGGTGCTTAAATAATTATGATTCTTAAACCAGACAAATCAACAGGTGAAGTGAAATCATATAGACTTATAAGTCTGCTCCCCATTGCCTATCAAAGCTGTCTGAGAAAATCTTCTGCTGGAAGAAAATCTTCGTATATCAGACCACCAGTTCGGGTTCAGACAAGAACATGCAACCATCGAACAAGTCCATATAATCGTAACAGCAATAAATCAAACTCTTGACTGAAGATAAGAACTATTGCAAAGCATCTTTTTTCGATATTAGCCAAGCGTTTGGTAAAGTATTATACGCAAGATTGCTATCGAAAATAAGAAAAATGTTCCCAAATAACATTTCTATTATACTAAGATCATACCTACACGACAAACGCTTCTTTATAAAATGTCAAGAAGAATGTACAACAATCCTTCCTATCAAGTTAGGAGTCCTACAGGGGAGTATACTGGAATGGGTACTGTATTTATTTTTCATGGCAAACTACCGTTTAATATTATATGATCAAAAAGCCTTTAGATAGCAGTTGCTGTGGAACTGACAAGTCATTTATGAAATTATTTGTTTCTATTCGTTTTGATATTTACTTTACATTTTTCAAAAGTCAGTAGATTATAATTAAAAATGTTTCTAATAGAACATAACATTTTTATACTTAAACAATATTGCTGTAATGGAAATCGTGGTGAAAAGAGTAACTGGGTTTATTCAATTTGTTTTAATGAATTCCGTAAAAGATTTCCCAACTTCGCCATAATCGAATAGGATGTGTTTCGGCAACTTGAACGAGCTGTGATCAGATTTGAAGAAGCAGGTGATCTGGAAGAAGACGCGTTAGAAATGGTAGTGTTATTAACTAGCTTAGATAACGCAAGGAGAAAGAACACACCTTATCCTTACGTAGACGTGACTTTTACACACGTCCTCCCGGCGAGTAAACAACCAACAGGTACCACAATTAGATGAAATGAAATACCTCGGCAATCATCTTGATCGACGCTTGTTCTCACGTAAACGAATATTCACAAAAAGGAAGTAACTGGGATTGAAGCTTAGTAAAATCTATTGAATTATCGGTAGGAAGTTAAAACTTTTTTATTGTAAAATAAACTATTGATTTACAAATATATTCTAAAACCTGTGTGGTTATATGAAATAAAATTATGGGGCTTAGCTTCCAACTTTAATATGGAAATTCTTGAAAGATTTCGGTGTAAAATGTTGCATATAATTGGAGACGCCCCGTGATTTACGCTCAACGACGTAATTTTAAAGTAGTAAGTGTAAAGCAAGAAATAAATAACTATATTGCTAGTTATCGTTTACAGTTAAGTACAAAATTGTATTCGATACCTTCTTCATCGCCTGCAATGATAACCTAGTTCTCCACACACAGTATTCAAATGGTATTCTATTTGGTTATTTCGATATCTACATTCAATAATACGAAATTACACAGTTTTCCGTCTAGTCTACTTTAAAATTTCAAATTTATTAAAGTCCTTTCGATGTAGTTACTAGATATTTTGTTTATGTTTGGTTTACCTCCAGTAAGTGAGTAAGGTAAATTTTAATTATTTAGGACCTAAAAGTTTATACGTCGCGCACGATCAGGAGAGTTAAGCAGTGTCGTTTCCGGTCAGTACTTGGATGGGTGACCCGAAGGTTGCTTTAAAGCGGTTTCTCCCACTAGCATTGATCACTATAGGGCAGTAGATTAACAACCCCCCTCAATAAAGAGGAAGCCTTTGCCCAACAGTAGAGGATATAATCACTTCAACGTTCATTTTTGGATTATTGAGTGGAAGAAAATATATTTTCATTTAACAATTGGTATTCGTAAACCAACATTTGTAGTTTTATTTAAGACTAACTAATAATGAAGTGGCATTGATTATATTGATTCAAGACTCAACTACTAGAATTTCATGTAGTCTGAAATGAAGCACAGATCATTTACTGCAAGTTGTCGATTACTAAATACATTTGTGTTAAAAATTTAAAGTAGAATATACCCATTTCATTTGTTGTTAGTGCCCAAACATTAGACTGTAGTTGCAAATTTTTATATCAGTCTTGTAATTCACAATAAAATACCTGCGAAGGTGCTCAGAAATCTTCTGCTTTTGACAATACTTGCTCGCTTATAAAAAACAAGTTAATAAAAGGATTAAAAATGTATTACATGTTTCTGATTAAAATGGGATGGTTGTAGCGTAACTCTAGATTACTGGGATTAGATGAAAAGTTGCAAACTGAATGCAACTCCATAGCCGCATGTACTCCAACTAAATCAATATCAAATGCCTGGGATGAAGACGGTAATCATTAATATTTGCATTAGATCCCATTTCGATTAATGTTAACTTCTAGTAGAACTGTCTGTAAACTTTTCTGCTATAAGAGTTCACGTTCCAAAATCCTCAGCCTTTTACCAACAAATTTTTGAAAGTTGCATGAATGTCCTCATAACAGGACGTTGAAAAATTACTCTTTTTATTTGTCTCCATTGTTTAAACATCCATTATCGAAGTGACACTTGGAATTTACATTTATAAGTGATAAAAAATAACCGACCTGTCAGCGAGTGCAAGACTTTTGAATAATTGAACAGAAACAGTGCAGCATAATCACATTTATCACACAATATAAAAAAGGTTTTGCGAAATGATTTATTATCCTTTCTAATGGTTAGCGCTGTCGCTGTAATTGAATGGTGTTTTTGTTGTCTGGAATTAGCATTTTCATTGGGGCTGGGGGTAAATCGCCGTCGAGGAAGGGCTAATTGATTCATTATCGAGAGAAAGGTTCAATTGGAAAGGGTCGAACGATTTCGATGCTACTGGATGCATTTACGCCGTAATTACTTAATGCCTGGTAAAAATTTAGGTGCAAACAATCGTGTGCATGATTGTATAGCGAACGTAATTATTTTACCAACTATGGTACCGAAGAGCTGTAACTGAAATATCAGAAATTATTACTGAGAAATAAGAGGCCAGCAATACAAACTTATGGTTTGTTTACTACAGGCCAGCAACACGGGTTAATTAGCCGAAACCCAACTGAAAAATTGTCGAATAATTTCGTAGTTTTACGATTTATGCTTTACATATATATTTATATATATAGATTTCATGTAAAATATTGTTATATTTATTATGGCTTAGATAATTTTAAAACAAGCAGTAAAATATAACGAAATGCCGAACCGGATCCTATTTCATTAATAAATAAAAGGAAAAGGGAAGACGTAGGATGAGCATCCCGATTGGATCAATTCTTTCAAATTCAAAGCGCATTCAACAGATAAAATGTTTTCGAAAACGTATTTCAATACAGCCTACCTATTGATTTTATAATTGAAACAGTGCAGAACTGAATTCAGTTTTACAGTCTACTTTGAAGCTAGAAAAAGGCAGTGAAGTGAAACCAAAAGCGAATAAGAAAAATCGTCGTGGAAACGTTAGCGTGCAAAATAAATCGAATCAGACTAAATTCCTTTACTTTCAACCGTAAATGATCTATCTGCCTTTTGCGATCCTACGCACTTGGTTAAACTTGGTTTCTTCGAAATTGCTTTCTTACAACGACACTTTGCGAAGATCCCATATATTTTGAGTTCTAACCGTGATTGTTTTTCGATAACATCCATCACTAAAATATGGTTGTATCCATCCATTACCTATGTTTATATATAGATTACTGTAATTGATTTCCTAAGTTTTACGAAAAATAAAGTAAAGCAGGATGTCGTGATTTTACGAATAAATTCGCAGGCAATCTAATGGAAATACTCAATTGATTGTACGCGTATTTGAATGTATTTGAATGGTATTTCCTAATTATTTCGCAAGTTATAATCCAACAGCATGTTGGGTTTTATATGTTTTGTTGTCGTTGGCGCATTCGTGCATAGTGCAATAGACCATAACAAGACCCAGTGTAATTACAGTTTCGTGAATTAATGGACCACAAAACGAATATGTGAATTAAGCTCGAAGTTATGGCCCCGGAGTTTATACAATTTGCAGTAACAGTAACGAAGGGCGCTGCGGTTTCCGGCTTCTAATTTTTTCCGTTTTTGCCATTACGAGGAAAAATAATGAAAAAGTCGGGTCATTAAACCCCGTCGAAATTCAAATACTGATGAGACTAGGAAAACAAATAGGAATCAAAAGTATTCCCTGCTGATATAAACCCACAGATGCAGAGTGCCCCTATCAATTTTTGGAAGATTGGTTGTTATGTTTACACCCTGGGCTTTTTATGTTTATGGGCTTGGAACCGTACTTGCCTTTCAAATATCTTCTTCGTGCTGCTTTGCACTTTGGCGCTTCCAGTCGTCATTCACAACGCCAGCGGGGTAACTTTTATAGCTATCTAAAGCTTTTATCCACCTCTCTCATCATCTATTTTCAGTTTCAGACTGGTTTTCATTCTCGCAATTTATATACAAAATATTTTATTACCGCATATTCAGCAAGACTTCCACCAATAATAAGCTCAATAAGCCAGAATCCAGAAATTTTTAATAAAAAAAATATGTAAACGGTTTCTATTTTTCTACACAAATCACTAAAGAGTGGGCTCAACTTTATTTATATTTTCAAAGTGTTAGAGAGAGACGATAATAAAAACACCATACACCAATAAGACACAATTTCTCTAATGATTTACACCGCGAAACAGTTGCTAATAATGGGCGTTTCCTCTACTAATGGTTCGAACATTGATTTTGCTGCCTTTATCGCTAGCCAATAAATTCGTAATTAATGGTCGATATCTGGATATCAAACTGTTTTGTAAATTAAGCCTATGCTTAATTCTAATTTATTTCGGATGTGGTCCATTTAGAGCTAATTACAGTGGACCCTTATTAATTGTCACTGGTTTTCATGTCCACTTACATTTTTTCGAATTCTAGTTAACTGGATGAACGGTTAAATTTGGTCGTATCAAAAATATCTTTCTTTTGAATGTGGAAACTGTCTTGCCTTATTTCGTTGTAATTCATATTAGTTAATAAGTAAATTTAAAACGTTTAATAATATCACATTTACTTATTAATTTAATGCAATATTATTAATACTAGCAAAAGTTTTAGCAACGGAAATGAACTTTTTGCGAAGAAGCTGTAGGAAAAGCCGACTAGAACACAATATAAGAAATGAGGTTATAAGAGAAAGTATGGAGATGGAAAAAACGGTGATGTAAAAGACTCGCCTATATACAGGGTGATTCATAATTAGTGAATCAAACTGAAATGGTGGATTCCTCATGTCAAAAGAAGACAAAATGTCTATTCGAACGTATGTACTTAACCAAACGGTTACCGAGATACAGGCTGTTGCTTGTTGCAAAAGCGAAATAATTGTTTCCAATTATTAATAATAACAAAACATATTAGGTGTAGCAGTGTTCAGTAAGTGTTAATATTACATTATTATTATTTTTATTATTTTTAATATCAGTTACAGTAAATGCTCAAATTGTTGTCCATGAGCGCGAATACAGGCATTACAGGACGTATCAGTGAGTCATAAACTCAAGGAATTACATTTTGGTTTTGAATTTCGTGCAGCGCATTAACAATTCTTGTTAGTATCTGGTCACGCATATTGATGGTCACGCTGTAAACCATTTGTTTCAAATGGCCGCAGAGATAAAAATCCAAGGGTTTTAAGTCTGGGGACCTAGGCGGCCATGGTATGTGGTCCCAACGACCAGGGTATTTTCGATTGAGCAACGCAGTTACCTGTCTGCTGTTATGAGGTGGTACACCGTCCTGTTGCAATCACATTTCATGACGTAACTAAATAGGTTCGTCATCCAAAAGCTCGTAAAGGCGGTTTTCATGAAAATTTACGTATAAATTTGCATCCAAACGATTATGTAACACTTCCACGTCCAAGAGGTGATTATTGAAAATTCCGGCCTAAATAGTTATCGAAAAACGTAATTGAAATCGTGCTTCTTTAGCCTGATGCGGATTTTTCAGTGACCACACATTATGATCGGTTCTGTGTTTAGTAGATAATGGTATGTAAAAGATGAGGAAAACTCTCAGGATGTTGGATGTAAGGCAAGTCGCGGTGTAGTGTTGTGTAGATTGGTAATATTTAAAAATGGGGTTTGACAGCTTGGCAGTTTTCCCAAACCTTGTAATTTCATTGGTTGTCAAATAAAAGTAAGCTTCTAAATTCGATAAAATAATTGAATCATTCCCTTTTTAATCGCGGTTGGTGCATGATGTGTTTTCCGGGCCGAAATATCCTCTTCCCCACCGGTTAACGATTACTAAATTTTAAACATAAAATGTAATATTTAAAACAGAAATAGAGCATCATCAAAATGAAATGGGAGTTTTAATCATCGCTAATGGAAATAGATAAGTACGGCATGTCGGAAAGAGCCAGCAGTCCACGGTAAGCAGAACCAGCCTGGCGGAGATGAGTGCAGTCTGTATACTGGTGGAGTAGCAGTCCAGGGGCAATTTAGCGTGCCTAACTTCAGTGTAAAGGTTGATGCTGATAAAAGATAAGACTAGTTACGGTGACAATAAAACAAAGTGAGGGTTGTAAGAATTTGCACCTGTTATTTATTTTAACGTTTTTCAACTTTTTGATCGAGACGAACCCACGAGTAGAGTCACTTCTTTGATTCCCTGGGATAACAGTTTTGTGTTCGAGCTAGTTGGCGTTAGTTTTATA
>JABXWE010057188.1:0-17775 GCA_014611495.1 Limonius californicus | reverse complement strand
AGTTTTTAAAATACCTGAAGTTACGAACGGTTTTTGAGATAACACGCAGTATTGCAGGCTTCTGCCCAAAACATCTTATCCATATTTTGATCAAACAGTAAGCACTTAGCCTTTTCAATAATGGTACAGTTTAACCTTTCGGCCATGCCATTTTGCTCTGGCGTATGACTATTTGTCTTTTGATGAACAATGCCATTTTCTGGCAAGAATTTTTCGAACTCCTTACTGCGATATTCTCCTCCGTTGTGTGTTCTCAGTACTTTAATTTGCTTATTCTGTTGTTTCTCAACTAAACTTTTGAACTCCTTGAACTTTTCATATGTTTCATTTTTCGTCTTTAAGAAGTATATAAAGCACATTCTGCTGTTATCGTCAATGAAGGTTAGAAAATATCTGGAGCCTCCTAATGAAGTTTTTTCCATTGGACCAAAAACATCACTGTGAACGACCTCCAACAATCCTCCAGCTCTATTACCTTTGTTTGGAAACGGTAAGCGGGCTTGCTTTCCTTCACAGCACACTTCACAATTCTGTTTCTCAATAACTGCTTGTCCTTGGTAAATAAGTCCGTCCACTAATTTACACATTTTGTTTAAACACTCACTGTTTATGTGACCTAAGCGCCGATGCCAAACTGTACTCGTAATAGGTGCTGCTAAGAAACTCACATCTTGTTCCTCAACGTTCAGTTTGTAAACATTGTTCTTTAAGTTTGCTGTTCCCACTAAAATGTTGCGAGCGTTGTAAATCTTGCAACCATTTTCATCAAAAATAACTTTATTGCCGTTACTGATCAGTTGACCTACTGACAACAGATTTGTAGTTAAATTTGGGACGTAATGCACATCGCTTAAAAGAAGATTAAAACTTTCTTTGCCTATTGCTGTCTTTATTTGCACATCACCCGCACATTAGAATGGCCCAAACTTGTCAGGTAACCCCGCTAATAATAATGAGCCAACCCATTCTTCGTCTATTTTGAAGCCGGTTCTACGCAATTTTTGCGATGTTTCGACGACTTTGTTTACGTACGATTCCATGGGCTCATGGTTTTCTAATCGTGCAGATATCAGGGTGCGCAATAACCCAATCTTTCTTGTAAAACCACTATCATCATATAAATTTTTTAGCTTCGTCCAAACTTCTTTAGCTGTTGCCGCAACTTTCACATGTGGAAACAAAGATGGATCTATGGTTAAAACTAATTTAGCTTTCGCCTTCGCCACTCACACGGTATCTCCTTCAGTGCCTTCGATGCACTTAGTTAAACCTTCAAGCACGAGAACGTTTTCTACGGCGAATGACCACTCGTAATTTTCACGGCCTAGTAGCTTTGGTACACTAGCTAAGTAGTTCACAGCCATTACGAATCTTACATGTTCAACAACTACACCAAGAAACTATGATTCAATGTCTTTAAATGCATCAATTTCACGCGGTTCGCGATTTCTGGGATCGTAACCTCTTAAAAATGCATAAAGTAGGGGAAAGACATGAAATAGAAACTACACCTGCGGTTCGGTTGAAACTCATGTAACGACTGTTTTATTCACAACCAACAACAACAAGTACATGTGCTAATAGATGGCGGTATATACTTTTGAGATATATTTAACAGTTATTACCTAATTGTAAAGTAAGTCCAAAGTGGCGAACATGTAAAAGGTTGTCTGGCTTGTGATAAACTACGGAATTGGGAGGGGTCGAGGTTTAATTGAAGCAGTTTAACATTTTTGTAATTAGAAGGCACTTAAGAATTTCATTTACCGCTAAATTCAATTTTTGCGTTTTCACTTTATCATGGGGTATAAAAATTATAAACAAGTGCTGCTCCAAACGCATAAAGCATTTAAAAAAGTACTCATTTATTTCAGAATAGCCATCATTTGTTTAAATCAATTTTAACCTAACTGAAAAAAACATAAAAAACAGTTTACCTCAAAAGCAGGGGTGGATGGGGAACCGTAAACCGGCCCGGGAAATAGGAGTTGATCGGCCCAAATTGCCCCAAATCCACAAAGGCAAAGCAATAACAACGCTAATACAGAAATTATTTAATAAAACACATTACACATTAGCCTTATGTTAGATTTCTATGTACATATTATTCATGTAATAATTGCACATGATATCTACATCAAAGAAAATGCATCAAAGAAAATCTTAGAACATAGTAGCAAAAAAATGCAAAATTTAGAATAATAATGATTTTTTAAAAATGGCGTAATTTGTGCTAAACTGTTTATTACGACTTCATTGTCTATTTTACACAAATATTTTTTTTCAGTGTTCATCAACATAAATGATTCTAAGTGGCTGTCTGACAACCTATTTCGGAGTTTATTCTTAATATATTTTAAAACTGAAAATGAACGTTCGCATTCTGCTTGAGAAATGGGCAATGGTAATAAGTAATCGTAGGCTGCAGCAAGTACAGGATATGCCTCCTGATATAAATTGTACCGTATAATAAGTTTATAACAGCAAACTACACAATTTTTACAGGTCTTGCAAAGAGTTTCAGTCAGTTCAGTTTCAAGGTCTTTATCGTCATCGTTGTTATGAGATAAAGATAAATAACACTCGTCCAAAGTTTTCTTTAGACCTTCCCAGTTGTTTGCGTAGCTAGTGATTTATATATATTTTTTGTTTATAAATTCATAAGACTAAATCGTACTGCTACCAACATCGGCCTGTGACCGGCCCATATGGAAGGCCCACCGGGAATTTTCCCATTTCCCCACATGGCCCATCCACCCCTGCTCAAAAGTGAAAAGCGGATCACAATAAATGTTCAAAATCACGACCACCACTGAGAACACAAGCTTCTGCACGTCGAAGCATTGAATTACGTATCCTTGTGAAAACGGTAGGATCTTGCCGAATCCTATCGGCAGCGTCTTCAACGCGTACCCTTAATTCACCAACTGTGTTCACTGGCATAGAATAAACTAACTGTTTCATGTAGCCCCACAAAAAGAAATCACAACTATTTAAATCTGGCGAACGAGCTGGCCAGGGAACTGGTCTGTTTCATCCAATCCACCTTTCAGGAGAGTTATTTTTTAACCATTCCCTTACATCCCTAGCGTAACGAGGTGGAGCACCATCAAGCAAAATGCACCTGTTACGTCGTCTCTCTAAAGATGTTTTCAAGCAATTCTGGTAGGACTTCGTTGAGAAAGTGTAAATACAGAGCTCCATTTAAACGAGCAGGTAAAATGTATGGCCCAATAAGGTGATCTCCTACAATGCCTGCCCATACATTTAGGGAAAACCGTTGTTGGAAACTGTGATCCACTATTTCGTGTGGATTTTCATCTGACCAAATGTGGGTATTATGGACATTAAACACCCCTTCTTGCGTCAATCCTGCCTCATCAGTAGATAACAAATTGAAGAGGACATTTGGTTGGTTGTTGCACTTTTGAAGAAGCCATTCACAAAAATCGTGCCTACATACATAATCCGCTGGTTACAAACCTTGAACGCGTTGAACGTGGTAAGGGTGTAGTCCCTGATCCGGCATAGTCCGCCAAACGGTAGAATGGGAAACGCCAGTTTGTAACGCATGTCTTCTAATGCTAACGCTAGGACTTTCCTCCACTAATTCCAAGACATGCTGTTCTAGATTAACCACCCTTTCTGCTCTTGGACGACCGCGATGATGGTTTTGTGGTTGATACGTGCCATAATCCCGTAAATGTTGGACTGTTCTAGTAAATGTGCGGCTGTTTGGAATGCGGCGCTGAGGATATAGCTCTAAGTACATTTGCATTGCCTTTAGAGTGTTTCCTTAAGCTTCCCCGTTAAAAAGGACAACATCAGTAAATTCAATGTTCGTAAAATTTTCCATTTTGTTAGAAACACTGCTGGCAGGCTTCAACCACAGACTGAACAAAAATTACTGACCTACCTAATAGTATTGGTTTGTGTCAGGTGATAAGAAATGTTTTTGCAAATCTATCTTACTATCCTTTGCATAACATGTCTTTGAACTCAAATTTTTGTTATTATCCTGCGGTACTCAAACAAGTTTGGGTCAATTATTATTTTTTCATATCTTAAGGGTGTCACTGCCAAAGAAATGTTTTTTCAAGTTTGTATATATTGTAGTAATCTACCATCGGATTTAATATTTGTACCTATTTCTGATACACCCTGTATATAGTATAATACTACTGAATATTTGTAAGATTTTACATGAGCCTGTAATAATATTTATAATAAACACTCTTAATAGTTATTTGTATTTATTGTAAACTAACTAACCCTGTGTGTGTCTGAGCAGTGTTACAATTTTATAAATGAACTCTATAACTAACGCAGTCAGTAAAACTTATTCAGGGGAGATGATATTAGGAGATTTTTGTACATGCATATGATCACACTAGATGCTTTCGTATTTTTTTTTATTTTAAATTGCCAGAGTCAGTTTATGATAAGATGTACCGTTGTCACATTGTATTGATTGTTGATTAATCATATGTCTGTATTTTATTACCATGAACAATGTAGCAGTTCCATGGTGATTACTTTGACAGCTGATTAAACCTCCAGAATCTAAACCTGACACATCAGACTACCATTAATTTCTGATCAGGCAAATTTCTATTGCAAATGTTTAAGTACTGATTTGATAACTGCTACACGTACTTCTTCATGTTCTGTAATGATTCCAAAAGTACAATTTCATTGAAAAACCATTTAAGTTCAAAGTTTAAAATTAAAGATCTGGGTGAGACCAGACAAATTCTTTGTATGCCAATCAGAATAGATCATAACAGCGTTACATTCGATCAGGAACAATATTTAAAACAAGTCTTAAAACGGTTTAATATGTTAAGACTGTAGAAATGTTGGTACTCTCCTGAAGTACAATAATAATTTCGTGAATAATTATTTCTTTTAATGTATACACAAGTCTCTGAATCTGACTGTTTATAAGCTAAACGTATTAAAACCTCATCACCAAGCTCCTTCCAAGCGCTAGAAGTTATTTGAGTCCATAAATCGCCTTTTTAAATTTACGTACCTTTTATTCGGTACCTACCTGTCTTACCTTCTGGTTGTTTCGTATCTTTTCTTGCAAAGTCCACTTTAGAAAAGAAGTTGCGCCATCTAGTTAGGAAATTTTTCAGTCCCATTTAACAGATACAACTAGTAATACCCTTAAAGTCGAGTGTCTTACCACTGGAGTAAAAGTTTCTTCATAGTCAATATCACAAGACTTTACTCATATGGTCTATAACCTTTCACATTACTAGCGCATTTGTTGTTTTGTTTTGGTATATACACCATATTCTCACCTCCAAAAACTCTATTATTTCACTAATCAGGTTGTGTTTGCCTACATTTCATAAAATGGTTTTGTCTTTTAATCCACTCGCAACAGATCGATTTCTTAAGTTGACAGTACAGTTTACAGCCTCCGCCCAAAATTGTTTGCCTAACTTAACGATACTAGTGATGTCAATGATAAAGACATAGTTATGAAGCTTCCTCAACCATACAAATGGATGGAACAAAGAGAGTTCAGGGTTTTTATTATTTTGCCGTTGATTTATTTGGTGTACCGGCCGAATGAAATATTTTTATTATATGTACTTTTGAAATATGTCTTTAAAGTTTTCCTAAGCTGTTTTGATTTATTTTGTGTAAAATGTCGCTTTCATGCCACTTCTCCCCTAAAGTATTGACAGATGTAGACTTTAGATTGTTTTTAGGGCGAGGGTTGTTTCTGCTCTTTGACATTGCGGCCTCTTGGGCCTATTATGCACCCCCTTCCGTTGTTTTATTCTTCATCCAGATAGTTGTCACGCGGTAAGGTGTTCAAGCGCGTCTACGAACTGAGAAATGAAATAGCAATATTCTTGAGGGAGGAGGATCATAAGCATGCGGAAGAAGAGTTCTACGACAATTTATTTCTTATGAAGCTCTCCTACTTAGTAGACATATTCGAAAAATTTAATTCACTTAATCTTCAACTTCAGGGAAATAATACAAATATATTTGGTTTAAGTGAAAGGGTCAACGCATTTTGTAAGAGAATACAGTTATGGAATAACAAATTAAAAGACAATTTCTTTGAGATGTTTCCCACAATGTGTGAATTTATCCAGAGTTACCTGCCGGGAAGAGAATCATAAAAAGTTGTTGCTAAAGACAGTGGAGGGTCATTTAGAAAGCTTGAGCATTACTTTCAGCAAATACTTATTCGCTGAAGAAGACATTAAATTAGGTGACTAGAATTGGGTAATAAATCCATTTGAAAGTATACCGTCAAATGGGGTTAAGTGAATCAAAAAAGTCTGTTTTTTATGGCTATCTCCGAAGCCATTAAAACGAAAACTATGCAAAAAATAATGTATATTCTAGCACCCTTTACGAAGGATTTAAGATATATATTGATCCTTTTTGAGCACCGGACCGCCCTTTTTTGTTGGATCAAAGGGTGATTCACTTTACCCACCACTGTGGGGTAAAGTGAATCACCCGTTTAAATTTGCGTTTTAATCGTTTTAGACTATTACTGGGTAAAGTCAAAAGTGAATCAATTAGAAAGGTATAAAAAAGCGTATTACGTTATAAAAATAAGTTTAACGTAAAAGAAACACATTTTTTACAAGAAAAACCTTTATTTTAAGTCACTTAAACCTAAATCAGGTAAGAAATAGAATAAGAAATATGGAAAAAATAACAAATAAACAAAAACTCTTTTTATCAGTCTTACTGATGAAATCATACGAAAAAATTTAAACTTAGGTACTTATATTCTTTAATTCTAACAGTTTTTCTGGCAATAATATCACAAACAATTACACTTTTACTCTAATCATTAAATGAAAACAAGGAACTTATTCTAATATTTGGAACTCAACTTTGGGGATATTAAAAAAATGTTTACCCGTTTTGACAAATTTGATCGCCATCTTTCTAAGAATGTGATTGTACTCAACTAGAGAAATATCCTGAATTTCTGGATATAGAAAATATCCTTTTTCGAGGCCCTTTTTCCTTAAACCGTTGATGGTGAATTCGTTTTTGTCAATTTTTTCAGTTTTGGCAACATAGAGTGTTTCCCGTTTTGTGGTAGGAAATGTAGCGATAATATAGTCTCCTACTTCTAGGTTAATATTTCCTGGCACAAGTGTTGACTCATCTCTATCTTGATAAAACGATGTAGATGGCACTAGCATCGAATCATTTTCATTCTGTTTGTTGGATAGTTCACTCAAATCTGACAAGTTTGAGGCAGATTCTTCTTCGTCTTGTATTTCCTTTTCTGGTTGTTTTTTTGAATTTTTTGGCTTTAGTGGTTGTTAGTGTAGAAACTAGAGTTGAAACTATCAAGTCTACTGTTGAGATGCTTTTTCCAGGTACAATATTGATTTTTTCCCTCTTTTTACAGCAGTTTTAATCTGTCCAAGTGTTCAACTATTGCTTGGGTTCAAGCCTGTTCATGCTGCTTATTTTCGTTGGTTGGATTGTTTCGCGGTATTTTATTGAGAACTTTATTAGGATCCAATGGAAAAATGCCACATGCCTTGAAACCTGCGATTGAGTTTTCCTTTGACCGAATGCCCACCTTTTCAATTGTTTCTTTAAAAAATTCTGTTTTTGGCACGACACCGTGGTGTCTAATTTTCCAACGTTCTGGAATTTTTCTCCGACAAGCCTTAAGCGGTCTAAAATATGCGACATCGAGAGATTGTAAAAGATGCGTCGAGTTGGGCGGTAGAAGAACAAACTTAATTTCATTATGTTCACACTCCTGGAGTACATGTTACTTTTACAAATCGCCAAGTTGAATGCCCTGAAGTGACAATTAATGGTATCCGACTTCCCGTGAAAAATGAGATAAAATATCTTGGACTGACATTGGATCGCAAATTAACATGGAAAGCTCACATAATGAACAAGAAAACACAAATCAACCTAAAATTGCGTCAAATGAGTTGGTTAATAGGTCGGAGATCCAAACTAACAACTGACAACAAAATTCTCTTGTACAAATGTATTATTAGACCTATTTGGACATATGGAGTTCAGCTTTGGGGTTGTGCTAAACCTTCAAATAGCAAAATCATCCAAAGGCTGCAAGCTCAAACACTAAGGATGATATTCGATGCCCCTTGGTACGTCAGTAACAAAACTCTACATGAGGACTCAGGCATTTCCCTCGTTGAAGACGTAATTTGTAATCTAACCAGGAGTTACTTAAACAACCTGCCTGGACACCCAAACGATGAAGCTGGTACTTTAATCGATCCCCCAGTAGTACAAAGAAGACTAAGCAGAAAATGGCCTACAGATGTGAACCCATAGAAAATTAAACTAGACCTCTCAAGATAATTACATAAATAGTAATTTAATTAGGAGTGTAGTCACTGGACTACTTCTCCCTTCATTGTACATTCGTTAAACTAATTTACTTATTGCTATGTAAAGCAGATTGTAAATTTTCGACAATAAAAAAAAAATATATATATATACCCCTAACACATGCCCCTCGCTCCTACAACTAAACGTTTTCGACTTTTACTCATATTATAAAAAAACGTCTATTCAGAATACGTTCATACATGGCTCACTTGTTTTTGAAAGCGACGCAACACTGCCCCATCAACAGCAGGAAACATACTGACGTACGAATATCACCAAACCAAATACACTCAACGTGTATTTGATATCACGCGCAGACCGCATAGAACTTAAAAATATGGAGTCAGCACATTAAAATCTGACAGCTGAACCGGTTGATTCACGTTATCCATACTGATTCACTTAATCCCGTTTACCGACCTATCTCTACAAGAAGAAGAACAACTGGTAGATCTTTCTTCAAGTACCGCAGAAAAATGAAATTTTGTCATTGTCATGAACAAATTTCTGGAGTGAACTTGTCTTGTCTTGTAACTATTCTTTTATTCAAGCAAAAGTGCTTCGGATACTGTTAGTTTTTCCTACTTCTTACCTTTGCGAAATTGGTTTTTCGGCTGTACCTTGTTTAAAGTCTAAATGTAGAAACAAACTTCAAATAGGAAAGGAGCTCAGACTGTCTATCTCGAATATCAAACCAAACCTGGACAGATTGTGTAAGTACTTTAAAGCAGGCACATCAGATCTATGCCTTAGAAATGTTTTATTTTAATTTTAGTTATAGTGATTTGGTTGTGATAAAAATATAAAAAATTAATTCTGATGTCTTGGTCATTTACTCGCACTTGTTGGGGCGTATGGATTTATTATTGTGGTATTTACGAACTTGGTTTTGAATCTTGCGGTTATTATTCTTTCCGATATCGCTTCCCATTCCATCAATGAGTCTGCTGCTATACGTGATATCATGAAGGCAACTCCCTCGGTATGGTTTGCGTATCCTTCTGTGTGTCCAGAATAGATTATTGTTTTCCCCATTGCAAGTCTTGTTTTCCCGCGGCCGGTCCATCTTGTCTCACTTAGTCCCCATTTCTCTATTTTGTATTTTCCCATTTTTGCCGCTACTTGATTTGATTTGCCTGATTCGTACATTGTTTTGACATTCCAGCAACCTATGTTTATTTTCCTTCTCGTGTCCATGGTTCTCGCTTGGGTGGTCGTCATTCCATCCGTCCGATTTTTGAGGCATGTCGTGTTTGTTTCTTTAGCATTTTTTGTTTTTATGCCACAGGGTTGCTGGCTCTGCGCAACCCTCCTCCTTTCTCATCCTGGACTTGGAAAGGCACCATGACACCTAACGAAATAAGGGAATCGAAGTCCAGAGACATTATAAGGTTTATCAACAGCTTGCAACTTCTCTAACAAAGAAAGGGCTCATAAGTTACAAAGGAACCATTAAGGGTCGAAGTGACGGAAGGCATATAAAGGGCAAAGCCCTAACACCCAATAATAATAATAAATGTAGATGCTTTACAACTACAAGCATTTGAAACTCATTGAAAAGTAAAAATAAACACATTTTTGTATCAATTTGCCATTTCTTATTTAATTTGATGAGTAAAAAATATTTATATATTATTTCAGTGTTTTGTAGTAAGCTTGTATGGAAAAATGTTAAACCAATAAAAGTGTATACAATTACTGCACAACAGAAATAATGTTTTGAATATTAAAATATTAGCTGCTTATAATACCATCTAAGAAGTAGACTTAAATTTTGCGCATGTAGTTAACAATTCCCCCTTAAGTTGTAAATAGCGGTAATCGGTTACAGAGTTTTATATTGCAAATTGTGGGACTTGGATGGAACACAAACAGGAACGATTTCTTTTGAAAACATATTCTTTAATATTTACATTATAAATTATATTAAGTTACAAATATAATATTGAAATATATTTCTTACTACTACTTTATTACAATGTGTATCAAGTATAATGTAATAATAAAATTGTACTTCTAAAAGATGACACTCTAAGAAGATGAATTTAGTCTTCTTAGAGTGTCATCTTTTAGTATTGCATTTTATTATGATATTAGGTATACTTAACACACATTATATAAGGTAGTATTCTACACAACTGTGTGTACTCTTGCGAGTAGGTAGTGCTAGAGGAGGTTTTTAGGAATAGAAAAACTCTTCATGGAGAAATATTTGAGAATATTTGGTGGTACAGCTGTAGTTGCTTTACACGGCTGGGATCCGAAAAACGTCCAAAGCAGTTTAGTGCTGCAAACGCGAGTCAAACTACCATTGAAAAGGATGTTATAATTGCGAACCAATACCTTGAACCAAATGTCTACCATTTCCTATCCAATTAAATTGAAACATTTATTGTGTTTATATTTATTACAAATTAAAAATTGTAAATCGTCTTATTTTTATTTAATCTTGCTTCACCACAGAAACTTTGTTATTGTATATTTGATTTATTGAACTACTTTCCATGTGATTTTAAATGCCATGGTTCTAAATGTAACAAAATCCTCTTGTTGCATATTTCACACTCCAAAGTTTGGTCACCAACGTGACTCTGCATGTGCTTAGTGTACAGGGGACGCTGTTTGAATTTCTGCTGACACAGTTCGCATTCAAATGGTCCTTCGCCCACATGGGTTACTAAATGGTCTCTTAAGTTCAGCTCGCGGGCAAATTTTCTGTTGCAGAATGTACACTTGAATGGTTTCTTGATGATGTGAACTTTCATGTGAGCATTTACAGCATTCCCATCCAAGAACTTCTTTTTGCAGATTTCACATTCTACAGATGGTTCTCTGTGGATCACTAGATGGTCTTTCAGGTCTTTCTTATGGTCATACGTTTTATTGCAAATGTTGCACGTGTGGACTGTTTTTTCAGTGTGAACTTTCATGTGAGCATTTACAGCGTTTTTCTCCATAAACTTCTTGTTGCAAATTACGCATTCAAATGATTGTTCTGCATGTGTAGCTAAATGGGCTCTCAGTTCTCTCTTGCGGGCGTATTTCATTTTGCAGATTTCACAAAAGTGCACTTTTGCTAATCTGATTATTTTTCCAGTGTGAAGCTGCATGTGAGTTCGCAGTGTGCCCTTCCGCAGGAAGTTCCGCCGACATATTTTACATTCAAAAGGCTTTTCTCCAGTGTGAGTTTGTAAGTGCACTTGCAATTTCCTCTCATTTTGATAATTTTTACCGCATATGTTGCATTTGTGTATGTTTTTGGTGTGAATACGCGCATGCTCAAGCAGACAGGATTTTTTTGGGAATATTTTCAAACAAATTTGGCATTCAAAAGGTTCTTCTCCAGGCTCGGTCCTAACGTGGCGTTCCAGGTGAGTTCTGCGTGCAAACTTTTTTCCACAGGCACACTCGAACTTTCTCTCACCGGTATGAATTGTCATGTGATCCTTTAAGGTATGTATCTGCCTAAATGTTCTGATGCATACTTTGCATTTGTATCGCCTTTCTTGCTTGTGACTTAGAAGATGTTGCTTTAGATAAATCTTTTTTGAAAATCTCTTTCCACAAGTAGCACATTGAAAGGGAACTTCAGTTGGTGAAGTTTCCACATCTTTATTATTGAAGAGCTCCACAATTTCCGGTGCTTCTTCCTTGATAGGAACTTCATCCTCTTGCTCGATTCCAGGTGTTTCGGATTTTACATCTAGGTTGGATGTTTCTACAAACGTTTTATTATGCAGAGGCTTCTATAGTAATAAACGTGCATACCAAATCCTGGAGTACTCAGCCATTCTTTCTTTATTGCATCCAAATTGAAACCAACCACATTCACAAATGAGTCATCGTAACTGTATTCCTCTTTAATTTGCAGATCCATGCTTAATTGTTTGGTTTGCTTAACTGAAATTAAAGCTGCTAATGCTTCACGTTTTCTTGTATTTGTTCCATAATTTTATTTACCATGTAAATTTACTAGAAGAAATAGTATAAACAAACACACAAAATGTTTAAGTATTCTAACCTCAAATGATCACATCTAGCCACTACTTTCTAATTAAATAAATTAGAGGTTATTCAAAGCAATTACAGGCATAGGAGAGAAGATCGCTACGTCTCGTAAGAGACAAAGCACCCTAAGAAGAAGAAAGCAATTACAGATTAATTAAAGGTCCTATGGATCTCGTTAGATGCTTTGAGTTAGAAAACGTTCGTATTCAAATAAAGGCCATGAAATTCAGAAATTTAATAAGTGAATATAGGACGTCAGTATAATATACATGTTCTAAAAATTAATGTTCTAATAAACACTAAAGATTATAGTACATTCGTACACGATAAAGGGGCCACTTTTTTATGATTCAGAATAAATATTTTCTATGGCACAAAATCAAGTATTAGTGTCTACATATCTGTGTGAAATTTGTGCCCAAAAATTAGTTAAATGAGATTCGCGATAGAACTAGAAATGAATGTATATTGATATAATTTTAATATTTACCCATATTTATTTAACAAATATTTATGTACTACAAATGTGCATATTAACATTTTTTTCATTTAATGCATTAAGTTCAATTATTGCTAAACATTTGAAATTAGCTGAGATTCGAACGCCCCAGCGGATCGACTACATTTCGCTGTGATCTCGAGTGGCAACGCGCTAGACCACCGAGGCCCCAGGTACGTCTACACTTGAGCGAATCTAAATGTACCGAAAACGGAAAGGAGTCTGCAGATATCTTTATCTAAAGCAGGAAGCCGCAAACGTTCAAAATTTGCATTATTCACTGCAACACAGACTTTTGTTTCATTTTGGAGTAGGTACTGGAACTGACATTCGAGTTAGAAGTCTAAGTTAATCACGTAAATTGTACGTAGGTATCTATCGCTTGCCCAGTATCAACATTTTATTGAAATTTATTTACTAATTGTCACATTGTTTCTTTGACAAATCTAGCAGGGAAATGACGATATTAGAAGTGTATTAGTTTAATAAATATCCCACTTGTCACTGCACAGCTTCTGAATAAATATTTTAAAATCGAATCTTTATTAAATATTAGCTCTACCGCGCTATGCCAAAGATGGTTGCAAGTTTGCACTGTGTTCTTTAACTATGCCATTTGTAAAAACAAGAGAGAAGACTGTAGTGAAAAAACTGTTACCTATTCTGGACTACTACATAACTATTCTACACATTACGTGAATATTGAGCTAGTGGACTTCCATTCTAGGAAACACAACTATAAGTAACTATAACAACTATCTGAGGAAATTCAAGAATATATTTGTATCGTTACCGATTCATAAATAGTAGGTACTGTAATGGGTTATAACATGCTTTATTGTTATACAACGTTTATCAGTGGCCTTGCACTACTAGCCATCATGCGACCTTCGTCGTGTCTCTTGTACCTTACACAATATATACCAAAACCAAGTGATGTAACGGCGAAGGAAAAGAGATGGGATCGATGGTTTGCAATTACACTCAAGAAATTACCTTAAAACAATCTACGATCTACACTTAGGCAACTGTTACATTTGCCAAAAATAAACTGTACAACATAATATGAAATGTTATTTTTTCCGAGAAATGTATAAAGCTTGTAGGATACTCGACTACTTTTAAATGTTTTTTAAACACCACGTCTGTGTCGTTATAAGACTTGTTATGAATATCTAACGATATACAGTAGCTGCAATTAAATATAAATATGCAAAAACACAATTTCTTTACTGGTTCCTCTATATAAGCAGCAGGTTTAATGAGGAACAAGCAGGAGCATCGAAAGCTTTAAAATGTTTTCATTTATAGCTTCATATACAAACTTCATTTAATATATTAACTGATTTAATATCAAATTATATAAATTGAGATAATATTACTATTTTATTAATATATATCACAATATCAATAATGTTTATGTTCCATAAGTATGCACATCAGAAAAATTCAAGGCGTTTACTTATGTAAATCACTTCATGTGAGTTTTTACATGTCGTCGTAAATTACTCCTATCAGTACATCTGTATTCACACACACTGCATTGGAAGGGTTTCTCTCCGGTATGCCTTCTCATATGTTCTTGAAGACGACTATTTTTTGTACATTGATAATCACATACACTACATTGGAATGATTTCTCATCAGTGTGATTTCGCATATGTTTTTCCAAGTGTTCCTTCTCTGCATATCTATAATTGCACAAATTGCATTGAAATGGTCTTTCTCTTGTATGTACTTTCAGGTGTTCTTGTAAATAACTCTTTTCCATACATTTATAATCGCATGTGTTGCATGCGAAAGGCTTTTCTCCGGTGTGAGTTCTCACATGCCGTTCTAAGCGACTTTTTCTTATATACCTACAATCACACATGCTGCATTTAAATGGTCTTTTTCTTGTGTGTACTTTCAGATGCTCTTGTAAATAACTCTTGTCTATACATTTATAATCGCACATGTTGCATTCGAAAGGCTTTTCTCCAGTGTGAGTTCTCACATGCCGTTCTAACCGACTTTTTCTAATATACCTACAATCACACAAGCTGCATTTAAATGGCTTTTCTTCTATATGTATTCTAACATGCCACTGCAAGTCATTCTTATTTTTACATTTATAATCACACATGGTACAATTAAAAGGTTTCTCCCCTGAATGAATTTTTATATGCCTTTGCAAGTAATAATTCTTTTCAAATCTACAATCACATACACTACATTTGAATCGTTTCTCTCCAGCATGGGTTTTCATATGTTGCTGTAAGTCGCTCTTGCCTGTACATCTATAATCACAAACACTACACTTGATTTGTTGAGCACTTACATGAGTTTTTACATGCCGCCGTAAGTTATTCTTTCTTTTTGATTTATAGTTGCAAAACCCACACTGAATGATTTTGTCATTAATAGCCTCGTTGCTAGCACCGATCAAAAATTCAGTTTTTATATCCAATTCCTCATGTAAAAATTCTTGTTTCACTGATGTAGTATCATTGACATATTCCTCCACATCAATATGTTCCGATTTTATTTGTATTTCACAGTCAACTTCTTGTTTTACTGCAATACAAATACTATTGTAAAAATATTATTAGGTACTATAATTCTAATATAAATATAATATTCCTAGCATTTAATGCACTCTCCTAATTATTTTTAAACATAAAACTAGGTAGATTAACGCTATAGTATTAGTATAACTCTGCAGCAAACTACAGCCACTAAATCAAAAAAATATTAAATCTTAACACTTTTGAATATTTCATAAATGCTTAACTCCACTTTTATTCACTTATTCAGTTAAATCGAGCAAGAATGTCATTGTATTTTATATATTTACCATCTGCATTCAAGTTAGACAAAGAAATATCTTGCTTGAATTCCTTTCTTTGCCAAAAATCATCAGAATCTGGTAGCAATACCTCATTTTTAACTTCAGGTTTCACATCTTTGTTCATATTGACCACTAAATCCATTTTGAGATTCACCCGGATGTTTTAATAATTATGAAGCTAAACCATTTACATATTAATGGTAGTTACTCGCCCCTTATTGTAGATATTTTGAGACATGCTGTTTAAAAACTTATACATTCTACTATCTTAGCAATGAAGGCTGCTGATTTTGCTGCTATTATTAACAGAGTATATTTTTAGTAAAATTGTAGTGTTGTAGTAATAATGTTAATACACTTAAAACACTGTTTGGGTAATTTTTAAGTGGAATAGGTAACGTGAAACTGAAATGAATTCGGTCAATACACAAATATGATAAATCCGTTTATAATTATTGCAAAACACTATAGTAAGTTACATATAAATTGTGTCAAGTATATATCTTATACAATTTTTAGGTTATGTAAGTACAAGGAAGTGTCAAAGAAGCCAGCAATCCATTGAAATTGTAGTAATTTGCAACCATAAATTCAAATAAACTAAATTAGTTGTAATTATTATAGTCAGTCTTAAACTCAACTGAACATTGAAATATACAACCTTAAAACTTTCATCCTTCAGTAGCTGTCTAAAGCATGATGTACTTTATCAATATCGCACTCAGTTACAAATACATAATGCAAGAGAATACTTTGACTTTTGTATTAACAAATATATGTAACTCTTCCATTGAAATTACAATTGCACCAAGTTTTTATAAAATATTAAAGTTTTCTTAACTCTTGGTAATACTAGGGCTGTTGACACTATCTGGTTAATCGGTATTAGAAATCCAATTATTCAGATACGGAATAGTTCGGTTATCAAACCTAACAGAATTTGAATAATTAGTTCCTTTAAGTGTACTACTTTGGTATCAAACACTTTGATTAGCTCATACTATTTATTTTTCCAACACTTAGTATTTCCCAGATTCCCAGAAGAGGATCACCATTTCGAAAAAGTGTTGATTTTATTGGGGCAAAATGCAATAAAAGAAAGATGACTTTCCTAATACAGCTATAAAAACAGATTAATAGTCTGGTCAATTGAACTATTTGGTATTTGAATATTTTGATTAACGGTAATCGTTCGGTTAACAGAATTATTCGGTGATCAACTAAAGGTATTAACTGGCTAATCAGAGACGTATTAGGTATACAGCTTATTCGGATACCAAGTTTTCTAACTAGTTAAACGGTTGGAATATTCAAACATCGACAAATATATTTAATCCAATTGTGAAAACTTAATTAAGTTGTTATGCGCTTTGTAGGCATACTTTGTGGTAGAGTTTAAACATATAATTTCCTTACATTAATGAGTTATAGAATGATTTTAAGAACTGATATTCGTATACGGGCTCCAAAAAGGTATAAATTAAACATTTCATATCTCTATAAATAATTCAGGTGTTATTTCACTTAATACCAGCATGTACAAGTCGCAAGCGAGCTTCGAACGCGATCGGTCGTGCCGTATGTTCGAGCGTTATCAGTGACTTTAACTGTTCTAATCTCTAGTTCTTACTTCTTTAAACGACGTGAATTAAATTATTTAAAACCGTTGTGCATTAAATTCATTAACCTACTGAGGCCCTCGTGGCCGAACAGTAGTAGCATCATGGTCTACGTTAAAACAAACAACAAGCGCGATAGCAGCGCACTTTCGCCTAATCTAGATGACCCCAACAAAAGATATCTATTTGATCCTAAACAACTAATAACAAACAACAAATTTTATTTACCCCCCGATTCGTCAAATCCCATTTATCAAGGCAGTAATGCTAAACCATCGCAAGAAATAATGGAAACGAACCAACAAACAACTGTGCAAAAACCAAAAATTCCACCGATATACCTGCATGAAGGTAAGAACTATCAAGAAGTGCTAAAAGATATTCAACGTGAAACTGAAGGGGAATTTACAACAGCATATAAAGGTAATTTCTTA